>JAKTYG010000017.1:0-90382 GCA_030564725.1 Chernovozyma sophiae-reginae
AATTTTTCGAAAATTCGAAATCTTTTTTTTTTTTTTTTTTTGGGGTGAAAATATTCACATCAAGCTACACAATTAATTCTTCACCACGTATTATTATCAAATAAGTTAGTTTAGAAGTGCATTTTTTGATTCACTAAAGTTGCTGTTTGTTCTAAGGTATTCTCCATCTCCATCTCCATCTTATCTCCATCTCCATCTTATCTCCATCTCCATCTTCATCTTCATCTTCATCTCCATCCATATCCCTTTTCTTCTTTGTCAAATAGTGACCAATTACTTAACCGGTCTATGGAACCCTTTGAGTGAGATTGGAAAACTCGATTAATTTTTCCTGCATATTTCAAATTCCCCTCTGTCCATGTCCCCTCCTAGGAAGATTGCGGGTGCAGCAGCGGATCGGATTATCAAAGAGCACCAGTCCCGACTAGGAACACAATTTCACATCAAAGAAATAACTTTCGAAAGTAATTCCATATCATAGAAAGAAAACCCATTCTATAACTTCAAAGTTATTCTTTCAGAAAGAAAAAAAAACCTTGTTTGTCTCAAATGGGTTTATCCTCTTGTAGATGGCTAGAGTTGATCTTTGGTTAACAATTTTTCATCCTTTTGGTTAAACTCACGTGGTTACTGAATCGGAAAAATTCGGAATCAAGCCGCGCCATAAAGAGATAAAATTAAAAAAAAAAAAAATAAAATTTCTGTTACCACTGCGTAGTGGTGAATCGACTAGAACTTTGATGGAAAACCAAAATCAAAGAGACAATTTTATGCGGCCAGGATCGGATTTTTGTATGAGGAAAATCGGTATAATTAGATGAATTAGAGCCCTTAATTTTTTTTTTCTTCTTGTTAACTCTTTTCTTAATTTGTTGATGGTAACCATTCGTTTTAGTTTGTTACTACCATTTGCTTTAATATCTTGTTAAAGATTATTATATATATTCATATTTGTAGGAAAAAGGGGATTGATTTGAGTTATCGTGATACCTCTATAGATTATTAATTTCCTAATAACCAGATCTATTACCATTTATACTTGAGTTTGGTTTCAATATATATATATTTTTTGATTTAAACTATGTTGGCGATTAAAATTCAATACAAATCCTTATATCAGGCAAGAGGTTATGCCCTGAAAGCGGTACATACTCATACCATTAAAACTCCAGTGGGTATTAAAGCCGCTTTGGCTCATTTAAAGCCAAAAACGACAAGATTATCAATTGAAGGACCAATTGAATGTGATCTTCATGGTTTTGGATTATTAAATTCTCCAGTTTTTAATAAAGGTTCAGCATTTACTTTAGAAGAAAGGAAAGCTTTCGGTTTAGATGGACTTCTTCCTTCTCAAGTTAATACATTAGATGAACAAGTTGATAGAGCTTATAAGCAATTTTCTTATCTTAAAACACCTCTTGCAAAGAATGATTTTTGTACTTCAATGAGAATTCAAAATAAAGTTTTATATTATGAATTGGTTAGAAAACATATTAGAGAAATGTTACCAATTATTTATACTCCAACTGAAGGTGATGCAATTGCTGCTTATTCTCATAGATTTAGAAAACCTGAAGGATGCTTTTTAGATATTACTGATCCTGATTCAATTGAAGAAAGAATCTCTCCATATGGTGAGGATAAAGATATTGATTATATTGTTGTATCTGATGGAGAAGGTATCTTAGGTATTGGTGATCAAGGGGTTGGTGGGGTCAGAATTGCAATTGCTAAATTAGGATTGATGACTCTTTGTGGTGGTATTCATCCTGGTAGAGTATTACCAATTTGTCTTGATGTTGGTACCAATAATGAAAAAATGTTACGTGATGACCTTTATATGGGAAATAAATTTCCTAGAGTTCGTGGTGAAGAATATTGGTCATTTGTAGATAAATTCATTAAAGCAGTTAAGAAAAGATTTCCAAGTGCAGTTATTCATTATGAAGATTTTGGAGTTACCACTGGTAGAACATTATTGCATAAATATAGAGAATTTATTCCATCATTCAATGACGATATTCAAGGAACTGGAGCAGTTGTAATGGCATCAATGACTGCAGCTTTAAAATTTACCAAAAGAAATTTACTTGACTCAAAAGTACTTATATATGGAGCAGGTTCAGCAGGAATTGGAATTGCAGATCAAATTACCAATCATATGAAAAGTCATGGTGCAACAGATGAACAAGCTAGAGGTTCTATTCATTGTATGGATCGTTTTGGATTAATTTTAAAATCTTCTGATAAAGCATCTGAAGCTCAAAAGAAATATGCCGATGATGATGCTGAATGGGAAGGTGTGGATACCACCAGTTTAATTGATGTTATTACCAAAGTTAAACCAACAGTTCTTGTTGGATGTTCAACTCAAGCAGGAGCCTTTACTGAAAGTGTCATAAAGGAAATGTATAAATATAACAGTCAACCAATAGTATTCCCATTATCAAATCCTACAAGATTACACGAAGCTTTCCCAATTGATATTATGAAATGGACCAATAATAATGCATTAATTGCAACCGGATCTCCATTTCAACCAGTTGATGGATACGTTATATCTGAAAATAATAATTGTTTTACATTCCCAGGTATTGGATTAGGAGCAGTTTTATCAAGATGTACAACTATTACTGATACAATGATTTCAGCAGGTGTTGATCAATTGGCTTCTCTTTCACCAAAAATGGAAAATCCAAAGAATGGATTACTTCCTCGTTTGGAAGAGATTGATGAAGTTAGTGCCAAAGTTGCAACTGCTATTATTTTACAAGCAATTATAGAAGGAACTGCCAGAGTTGAAAGTGAAGAAAGACCAAATGGTGGTAGAGTTGAAGTACCTAGAGATTTCTATAAATGTTTAAAATGGGTTCAATCTCAAATGTGGAAGCCTGTTTATAGACCACTTCTTAAAGTGAAACATGTTCCTGAGATTCATACATTCCAACATTAAGCATTATCATCGTATGGTCGATTCCATTCATTTCCATCGGCCATAGAATTTTTTTTTATTTCTCGTTATCCATTGAATACTCCATATAAAGGATTATATAAAATCAATTAATAGACTTTTTAACAAACTTACTTCTTATCATTTTTTTTTTTCCCCTTTTTTAATGTTGTCTTTATTTTTTTGAAAGAGATGGTTTTTAATATAATCATTTAGAATGCTATTTACAAAAAGAAAATACACAAGAAAAATAAATTGCAACAGTTTTAGTTCTGTAGTAGTATTTTCCAGGGAGTGGAAAGTTAAGATAAAAAAGAAAAAAAAATAAAGAAGATAATTATAGGACCATTCACGTACTAAGTACATCATTCAAGAATCTAACAATTCTTGTAATTCCAAAATATAATTCGTCATCAAGATCATCAACTCCAACCATACCTTTCCCCATCAGAATATATTTTAATGCCGAACTTTCAAATAGAAATGAGGAATCATGAACTCCCCAAGGTTCAACATAAATTGTAATTCCAGCATCTCCAAATTTAGACTTTGATTTATATTCGTGAATCTTTGAATCAAATTTCCCATCAGTATTCTTATAAGATGCTTCACTATATAATGGACAACCTAATACTCTTTCACACCAGTCTAAGACATCATCTCTAAATACTTCAAATTCTCCTGTAAGAACAAAGATATCACATTCTTTATTAATTATTGTTGGAATAGTATTCCAATCATTATCATTAAATGGTTTCAGTAAAGGAGATACCATCAAATCATCAACATTTAAATCTCCAAATACTCCTTCGATATAATCATTACTTGCACATACCTTATAAGACAAAAAATCTTGATCCTTATTATCAAAATAAGATTTACCAGGCTTAAAGTCTTCCTGAGTAGGACGTATTTTAACCCAAGGTGATATAAGTATAAGCTTTTTAGGGTAAACAAATTTCTCCAACTTTATCAGGTTTGTAGATTCAAGTTTTTTCAAATATTGTAAATATACCAATGCCAAATTACCACCAGCAGAATCTCCAATAAATATAATATTGGTATTTTTATCTCTACTTGTTAAATTTTGATAAGTTTTATGCAATTGTTCAACTTGAGTTGGAAATTTATTACCTTTACTTGCTAACTTATAATCAAGGATTAGAATTGAAATCTTATCGATAATTTCTGGATCTAAAAGTAAATTGATCGCAATTAATGATTCCACTTGTTCTGCACCCAATTGATAGTTATATGAACCACCATGTAAATAGATAATTATTGGATCATTGGAATTTCTTGTAGATGGTTTTTGAATCCATAGCGAATTTTCATCATATTTGGTTCCATAATTTTCAAGATTATTCTTAATAATCTTGGAATATTTGAATTTAACAAACCTAGTCATAAACGCAGCCTTATAGAAGGCTAAGAATTTGACATCATTTCCTTTTATCGAGAAGATTTTTTTTAATAGAGCCATTTTAGTATGTCGAGAACAAGTCTTGCCCATTTTCTTATATGGCAGACCATGAAGATGAAAACTGATAGTTTCGACCAATACTTGCAACGGTATCTGAAGTAACCAACCTATGAAGGCTGATGAAGGAAGGTCGCCCATGACTTGGTGAGGTTATCTAGTATAGTTAATCAAGTAGCGCAGTCTATTATGATATATATAAGTAGATGGATAGAGAAGATATATATAAGAAGTTTTGAAGCAAAAGAAGAGATACCGTCTCTGGATATACTATGACTAAGATATGCGTTCACAATCAAGTTAATATAACTGAAAAAGAAGAAAGATGAGCGTAATGGGGTGAGAAGGGGAGGTGGACTGAAATTATTTATAGAGCCATTCCAATCGTTATAAACTGAATGTACTGTTTCGGGTCAGTTGTAGGTTTTCTCAAGAATTTTGTCCAACTTCTGTTCGGTGAGTGCCTTCTAACTTTGAGCCTCACCCATGTCAAAATTCGCAAAATGACAGCTCTCGAAAAATACCTGTCAGTGACAAAATTAAGTACCATTCGATGTGAATTTTATCGCTTCAAATCGGAAGAAAGGTTGATGTGGTTTGAAATATGAATTCATATCAAGTTCAGTTGAGCTAAATCTGAAATCTAAAGTTGATAAATAAAGAAGTTATTGGAATGTAAGGGGGACCCGCAAATATTCGGCTCTGTTTCGTTCGGCTCTTTTCAGTTCCATTTCGAGTTACCTCAACCTCCGGATGAAAACAGAGCGGGTGATGATAAATAAGCTGCAATGCATTTACCTTGACTTATAGTAAAATGCACACGGACCGAAGTATTCTATAGAGCCTCTCATCGGTAATTAATGACGAGATACGGGGAATTTTGAGGCTGTAATCGGCTCCAACGCCATACTTTTGCTGGGTAATGAAAATTTTCAAGGGGAACCAAATATCGTTAATTCTCAATTGGAGCCCGGAGGTGGGGCCACTCTAGTTTGAGCATTCAAGTATGAATACTCAAGTATAACAAGCAAATGTAAACACTCAAGCCCTTAAACATCATGTCATGGAAATAGTTAACCTGGGCTGTACATTGGGCTACATACTGTAATCGGTCTTCACTGTCCTTTTGGCTGTGTGGTGGTATTGGTTCTTCTCATGCAGGAAGGTTCAGCTGTTCCAGAGATGATATTTGCAACTGAACGTACAACCTCAGTCACAGATCAACATGCGACCTTCTTCTGTAGCTACATAGATACATATGAATTTAAAACTACAGTAAGATATATTTTAGGTCTACAAAAACTCGATACAAGGTCTAAGTGGTAACTTTCATACCGAAGTCCAGTTACTAGCAATCTCATATGATTCAATGTCTAAAATTTTAATGTTGTCTAGGTATATTTGTCTTGAACTTCAACCTTGTCCCCCAGAAATATAATATATTCTCGATCTCCAGATTATAATGTTTCGTTTAAGAACTCAACTATACGAGAAATTCCAAAAAACTCAACTTTATCTAACGAATTCGAAGTTAATTGGCTCTGTTTAGGATCTTTCTCCCTCTTTTGGATCTCTGATATTAAATGATCTTCAAAGAAAAGACTTGAATCGTGAACTCCCAATGGTTCAACATAAACATCTAATCGAGGCTTCCCAGGCGAAGCTTTTCTAAGGAATTGATGCTTTTTAGGATCATATTTTCCATTGGATGATCCATAAAGTACAGTACTATATAAGGGACAACCAAGGGCAAACTCAGCAAATTCAAGAACATCATCTCTAAATACTTCATCTTCTCCACAAATGACAAAAATATTGGAATTTTCACTGGAAAAAGTTGGAATATCATTCCAATCACTTGCAATTCTTGGAGTTTTAGAACCTGGTGACACTTCAAGATCATTTGCAGTCTTTCTTCCAAAAATATATCCATGTGACCATTCTTCTTTAAGATATTTATATCTAATCATATCATATTGATCATTATCATAATATGATCTTCCTGGTTTAAATTGGTCTGGTGTTGGGGTAAGTTTAACCCATGGAGATATGAGAATTAATGAAGTTGGATATACTGGTTTGTAAGATAAATCGGTAGCTGCTAACCTTTTCAAATATTGAATATAAGTAGTTGCTAGATTTCCTCCAGCGGAATCTCCAATTAATATTATATTAGAATTGTTATCCTTAGTGGTCAAGTTTTGATAAGTGGCATTAAGTTGGTCACTTTGAAGAGGAAAAGAGTTTCCTTCATAACATACCAATTTATAATCCAACAACAATACCGAAACCTTCTTCTGTAAATTTGGATCAATTAATTTATAAATTGATATTATTGTTTTCATTTGTTCAGGTTGAGTTTCTAAGAAAAATCCTCCTCCATGAAGGTAAATAATAATTGGATCAGTTGATTTTCTATTATTTGGTTTAACAACCCAAAATGAATTTTCATCATATCTATTCCCATAATTAGGAAACTTACTAACAATTGGTTTATATAATCTTGCAATGATAACTTTAAGAAGAGTTTCATTGGTAAATAACCTAAGAATTTTAGCGTCAGGGATATGAATCGAGAGTACAGTTCTAAAGATGGCTAATTTAAGTGCCAGATGTAAGTTATTCTTATACTTACGAAATAGTAAACGTCCAGTATAGTACTTCAATACTGCATGAATAAGATTCACTGGGATCGAGAGAAGAGTGAGAATACCAGTAATACTAATATAAGCCATATTTCAGTTGTTCAGTTATGCAGTTTTTTTTTTCTTTCGATTGACCAATTGTTCTTTCCCAGCATTCAGTTTCTTTGGTTTCTTCGTCTTGTTCTTTATGGTTTATAAGTAAACCATCTTGCGGGGTAGTTTAATACAACTTCCTTCATGTGATAAATTCTGCGGATCTTTGAATTGCTGCAAATTCTGAACTTGACAGAAGTAGAAAAAAAAATGAGATTTATCGACACCCAAACTAAGCGAACAAACAGCAAAGAAAATAGGAGCGAAAAGCGAACGAAATATCAAAGAAAAAACAAATTAAGAGAAAATCAAATCAAATGAAATGAAAAATTAAAACAAAATGAAGATTTCTGAAACTTTTGCTTTCCCAACTTTGTCAAACTAGTATCTTAGCACCAATTTGTCTTCTGAGTGAAAAACTTCATCTGAATTTTGAGAAACAGACAATATTTCATCGTAATCTGTTTTACTTGATTAGGTTTAAAAGAACATCACGAGACTTATGTTATTGTCCCCTTGCATCCATTGAAAATGAAAACTTCCATTCTAACCATCCTGATTAAAGTGAAAACGTCCCTTTGTCTTGAATCCCTTCCCTTCTCTCGGTTGATATTTCTAGGCAAGAATTGAAATTTTTGTGGGGTAACCCGAGTCTTTAAATGGAGACTTACGTAATCTTGATAACCAAGATCTCACAACGTTGATGCACTTCTAAAATGATAAGTCAAAGTAATCAATATTTTGCTTTAGAAAGATAAATATAGACAAGATTACATGGAGAAGTATGCTTTACACCTCAAGTTGATATCAATTATTCAAATCTGATAGAATAAAAAAAAAAAAATGAGTTCCTAACCCACAACTAAATGCTCGCTGGTTTTACACTTCGTTCAGAAAAAGGGCTCCCGAAAAAAATAACCATCAACTTCGTACCTAAGAGATACTGAACACAACGCCCCCGCTGCCCACCACCCCCACTCTACACTATAGATCGTACTAATTATCTGTCCAGGATCGTTCTTAACTCCATCTAAGAGCCAATCAATGTTCTGTTTGAATCGTGTGGGGGCAGCCTAATGAAGAGTGGTCAGGTGACCATTTGCTTCTAATACCACCAACAAAATGAGTGGTAACAAAAGTAACACAAAAAAGTTCAACAAATAAAATCTCCATAAATTTCGGCGACTCCAAAAAACGATTAAATCAATTTCAATTTAACAGTAATTCAAATACAATAATTTTGTATATAAACAATCATTCAATTGAAAGAAACCGAAATAAGATGTCAGTAGAAGAACTTAAAAATACCGTTGCAAAACTTCATGACAGAATTGTTGAATTAGAACAAAAGGCAGGACTTGTTCCAAAAGTTCCAAAATCCATCAGAATGGTTTTAATTGGACCTCCAGGAGCTGGTAAAGGTACTCAAGCACCAAATTTAAAAGAAAAATTTTGTGCTTGTCATTTAGCTACTGGTGATATGTTAAGAGCTCAAGTTAGTGCTAAGACTCTGTTGGGAGTTGAAGCTAAAAAAATCATGGATCAAGGTGGTTTGGTTTCAGATGAAATTATGGTTAATATGATTAAAGATGAATTGGAAAATAATAAAGAATGTTCCAATGGTTTCATTTTAGATGGATTCCCAAGAACTATTCCTCAAGCAGAAAAATTAGACTCTATGTTGGAACTAAGAAAGACTCCTTTACAATCTGCTGTTGAATTAAAAATTGATGATGAATTATTAGTTGCCAGAATCACTGGTAGACTTGTTCATCCAGCTTCAGGTAGATCATATCATAAACTTTTCAATCCTCCAAAGAAAGATATGATAGATGATATTACTGGAGAACCATTAGTTCAAAGATCTGATGATAATGAAGGAGCTTTGAAAAAGAGATTAGTTACTTATCATCAACAGACTGAACCAATTGTTGAATATTACAGAAAGGCTGGTATTTGGAGTGGTATTGATGCTTCTCAAAAACCTGCAAAAGTTTGGACTGATATCTTAAAATGTCTTGGTCAAAAATAAAACCACTCATTTTAGTGTTTATCATTTTAATCTGTACAAAAAAAAACAAAAATGAATAAATTTCAAAAATGAATAAGCTTAAGTAAAATATTCTTCTTTACAGATAAATTTGGATTGATATTTATTTATTTATTATAATTTATTTGAATGAAAGAAAAAGAAAACTTGATAATACCGATTGTAAAAATTAAAACATCAAACATTAATAATATTCAAATTCTCTCTCTTTTTATATCATGATTTATTTCTTCTGTTGCTACTCTCTTTTTATTTGCTTCATTAAAACAATTAGCATGAAAGATCTTTCTATTATTTTTGTTCTCTCCTGGGGCTTTAATACAATTAACCCATCTCCATTCACCTGAATCATCATCATAAGTTGCATTTATTTGGTCATGACAAATTTGACATTTATTAATCATATTGGTTTCATTTGCAGGAATCACCACAAATGGAATTGAAGTTTTTGTTAATGAATTTCCATTTAATGAATTTTGATTCGAGTTATTATTTAATTCTCCAGTTTCTTTGTTGTTGTTGCTGTTATTATTATTATTAGTATTATTATTATTATTATCATTTGGATTATTAGTATTACTGGTTGAATATTCCAATAAATTTTCATCTCTAAATTTAACCCAGTCATAATCATCTAAATACCAATTTCTTGATTGAACTACAGATCCATTACCTGAAAGTTTTTTGTTGATACGGAAATGCCAATCCAAATGTAATCTTCTTTTCTTTACACCTAATTCATCATCAGAGAATCTCTTACCACAAGTTCCACATTTTGATGGCTTATCAGTATACAAGAGTGATATAGTAGCTGCAGATGAATTGTTTAAGTTTATAAATTTTTGCAAATCATCCGTATCTACAATTAGTTTAGATAATTCTATATGTTTAAGAGTCTCATATTCTGATCTTTGAATGGTTGAATTTTGATTATTATTTGTCATTACAAATTTATTGTTGGAATTTGACAATAATAATTCTAATGCATTTCGATTAGGGAGGATGACATTATTTTGAATTTGTTTTGTTCCTAAATTTATATCAGTGGAACTCTTACTAATATTTGGAGGTTCATATTTCAGGTTGGGGAACTTCAATTCATAAGATGGAATAGATCCAGGGATTAATGATTGATCAACAGATACTAACCCTGATACTATTAACAATTTGAACAATTCATTTGCCTTATTACTAACAGTGAATTGCAGAATCTGTTGCTGTTGCTGCTGTGGTGGCGGCGATCTAATCGTCTGAGAATACTGTTGAGGTGGTGTTGGTGTATTATTAAGATAATATTGATGGTCATTACCAAATTCTTGCTTACTTATTGTTTGTAATTGAGATTGAATTGCTTCTAATTCTTTTAACCTCATAGTTTGACTAGAAAGAAGAGATCTTAATTCTTTTAAAGCATTAAATCGACCT
The DNA here is from genome assembly GCA_030564725.1 of Chernovozyma sophiae-reginae. NCBI lineage: Eukaryota > Fungi > Ascomycota > Pichiomycetes > Serinales > Debaryomycetaceae > Chernovozyma > Chernovozyma sophiae-reginae. The sequence continues at coordinate 10,644 of JAKTYG010000017.1, forward strand.
TGTAATTTTGCATCTGAATTAACCAAAAGTTTATTTTGAAAAATTGGTATAAGACTTTCAATATCTTTAATCAAACTTCCATTAGTTAAGGAATTATTAGAATTAGCTACTATTGAATTAGGTTTATTTGGTAACGAATGATTTATTGGTAATGACAGTGAAGATCTTGCCTTTGCCTGGATTAAAAAGTTTTCAATTTTATCCATTTGATCTTGAGGGAAAAGAGGAAAATTTGTACCTTTAGATTTTGTTAATTTCCAAGTTTCAAACATCTTAATAAGTTTTTGTCTAATTTTATCATTGACCAATAAGTATACATTAGAGAAGATATCAAATATTTCACCTCCAACCAATATATTATAAGGACTTCCAACATTTTTACATATTGAATCCAAAAGGTATAATGGCGGAAGTTTATGATCTGGAATACTTTTATTAATTCTAGTCTTAATAGCATTGATAATTCCTTCAGCTACATCAATATTTTCCTTAGCAATAGTAGTTAAATTATCAATAATTGGAAGAATTGGTACTGTAAGTTCAGACAAATGTTGAGCATAATCTTCAACAATTATATTTTTATCTTCAGTGACCATATTTGATGATTAGAAATGGGTGTATTGGAAGTAATGGAGGTAGTAGTAATGTATATGATAGTTAAATCCAATGGAAATATAGTCAATAGTTCAAGTTCAATTTAATATTAACAATGCAACGATAGTATTGCAAGTATTTTGTAAAATCGGGAAGTATCTACCAGTTTATCAATCAATCAAACAAGGACTCAATAGATCAATAAAGAAAGGCAACTGAACAATATCAGAGAACAGCTTCTGTGAATCTTTAAGGAATACTCAACTTCTTGTGATCTTCTAGAAATCTTGTAGAAGTCTTCTTCTAATCTTATAAAAGTCTTCTTGTAATCCTATTGTAATCTTCTTACAACTTCTTGCAATCTTCTTTTGATCTTTTAGTAATCTCGTAGAGTTAACTAGCAAGTCTCCTAATTGTGATCAGATTCTTTAACAAACTATCAATCCACAGCAATGATCCTTCAGTTTAAGCAAAAAAAAAAAGAAAACTTGAACGTTGATATCAATATAACAAATACTGATATGCTAAGTGTACTACTTCACCACTGATGATTAGTTCTCTTGATAGATGGAAGTTGATTAAAACTGATTTAATTCAAGGTTCGAAACGAAATTGAAAGATGAGAGTTGGAAATTCAAAAGTTGACAAGAATCGACCTGTGCACGACTAAGCTCCAGTGGCTGTTGCCCCAAAGCAGCGCCATCCAGCACATGCATCTGCTGAAGAATTCACATTTTGACAACCCGATAGAATCACATGATATGCAAAAATTTTTCAATCTGGCAACGAATCTCTCACTAAGCGCGGTGTAGTCATAATGAAAAAAAAAAAGGTGAGCCAAGGACAGATTCAAAAATCGATTGACAGATTCTTTCTTTCCCAGTAGTCAACTATCACACTTATAAAAATTGAATTTTAATGTCGCCTCCATCATCAGCTGACCAGAGACAATCAGCTGGAGCTAGAATTCTTGGTTCTGCTTCAGCAGGGATTTGTGAAATTGCAGTATTCCATCCAGTTGATACCATCTCTAAGAGATTGATGTCTAATCAAGGTAAGATTACTTCAGCTTCTCAATTGAATTCAGTTATTTTTAGAGAACATGCTCAACAGGCACTTGGTAAAAGATTATTTACTCTTTTTCCAGGTTTAGGATATGCTGCTTGTTATAAAATTCTTCAAAGAGTTTATAAATATGGTGGACAACCATTTGCTAATGAATTTTTAACCAAGAATTTCAAAAATGATTATGAACAATGGTTTGGACCTAAAACTGGTAAAGCACTTTTATCAGCAACTGCTGGTTCTTTAATTGGTATTGGTGAAGTTGTATTATTACCATTAGATGTTTTAAAAATTAAGCGTCAAACAAATCCTGAATCATTTCGTGGTAGAGGATTTATTAAGATTTTATCTGATGAAGGATTTGGACTTTATAGAGGTTGGGGTTGGACTGCGGCAAGAAATGCTCCTGGTTCATTTGCCTTATTTGGTGGTAATTCATTCGCAAAAGAGTATATATTTGGACTTAAAGATTATTCTTCTGCTACTTGGTCTCAAAATTTTATTACTTCAATCTTTGGTGCTTCTGCTTCTTTAATTGTTTCTGCTCCTTTGGATGTTATTAAGACAAGAATTCAAAATAGAAATTTTGATAATCCTGAATCAGGTTTCACTATTTTGAAGAATATGTTGAAAAATGAAGGTATTTCTTCTTTCTTTAAAGGTTTAACTCCAAAGTTATTGACAACTGGTCCAAAATTAGTGTTCTCATTTGCTTTAGCTCAATCTTTAATTCCTGCTTTTGATAAACTTTTAAAATAGAGAGTTGCTACTTGTTATTTTTATAATAATCTATTCATCTGTATATAGCGTATCGTAATAAATTTATCTTTTCTTTGAATATGACTAGATGGATGGGATGGGCGACTGGTGGGAAGTATAATTGTAGAGATTGTGGGGAGGAAGAATTGTGAATGTAGTGGAGAGGTAGAGAGCTCAGAGGAGTGGAGAGTGGGACGTAGAGAGTAGATGATAAAGAGTAGATGATGGAGAGTAGACAATAGGGAGTAGATGAAAGGGAGTAGATGAAAGAGAGTAGACAGTATGGAGTAGATGAGGTAGTGCAACATAGAAATAGTTTATGGAGATAGTTCATTGAGAATACATGTGAATGGAGAGCAAATACTCTTCCTATCTACAGAGAATGAGATGATGTGCAGTATGAAGTAGAACCACCAAACACAGAGTTGCGATAGACCAACACTAAAATAGGGAATGTTAGGTAACTTCTTTCAATATTTCTACGAAGATGACAAAGACTTCAATTCCTTATAATAATGTCAATTGTCTCGTGATTTTTGGAAGTTAGTATACTGAAAATTAAGAAGAGAGAGAATAATGTAAGCAAAGTTAACTTTGTATGGGGTAAACTTCTTAGTGCTATGGCCGCGAAACGTGGCCCAAAATGGCAGCGCACTAGTCACATCAAAAAGAGCTCTAGACTCTCCAGGATCATCAAATCGCAACATTTTGGTTTATCATTGTCACTCCATCTAAAGAACATAGACACCTTAATAAAGAGAACTGTTCTGGACAACAGTGTCAGGAACGCTCAAGTCTTACTGTATTTATATTAATACCTTTTAGTTACTACCTTTTAGTTACTAGCTATTTTTCTTTAAGGATTGTGACACTTTTGTTTTGAGTTTTCATTACTCTTCCTTAGTTATATCTCATCATATCAAACCAAATCAAAATCATAAGGGAAGAGATTTCGTTTGGTTTCATTGTTTAGCCTCTACATACACGCAACCAAAGTTTTCAATATGAAAATAATTTCATGGTTCATGTATTTCTTGAAAGTAAACGTCTTTCAAGTACTCGTGAACAACAGCAGATCACATTCTATATCTCTTCAATACATTGACAGTACTATATTCGCCACTCGTTGTGAATGCCATGAAGAATTTGCTGATAAGCTGTATGAATTTAACAATATGACTGGTGAACCGATAATGTTTTGAAAAACTCGGAACATGAGCACTTAAGACCATCCTATTAAAGAGTACATCCACCCAAGAAGCTAAACAATTTTGGACCCTTTCACTTAGACCCTGACTCTCTCACATGATATCAACTTGATACTTTAAAAGACTTCACTCACTTCTGTTGATCACAGATATATACGTTTTTTATGACCATTTCATCATTATTATATAGCCTTAATTGAACCGTTTAATAATAAATATTTATTTTAATTAAGAATTATGTTCAATTGTAAGATCCCTAATAATCTCTTTAGAAATCACTTGGAATTTGAATATTTTCAATTCCAAATTTTTTGAAATAGCCAGTGTTGATTAGCGAAGGAAGTTCTCTTACCCATTTATTTCTACCAATAATCGAATCAAGTTCTTCGATGCTGGTCTTATTCTCCAAAACACAAAGTCTTATGATGGCTTCAATTTGTCGTTTCTCTCTCAATAACTTTTCTGTTACCCTTTCTCTTAAACCTCCTGAAGTATTAGCCACATTTGCAGCACTTTTTAAAAGAGTTTTACAATTTTGAAGGAGAATCTTTTGATTTTTAATTGAAGGTTCATAATCAACAATTTGACATCTTTGTAAATCAATATCTGATCTTGCAATAATGATATTACTAATTTGGGCAATTAATGTACCAATTTCATTATTCGATTCAGAATTGTTTGATAATTTCAAATTCAAATGTTTATTTAATAAGTCTTGAGCAATCTTGTAATTACTGGACATTTTTGATAAGCAACTCCAGAAAATTTCTGGAACTTTGCAAATTATTATAGTTTCTAGATTAATATCATTTCTATCCAAAAATGTTTGGATATTATCTGAAATGGTCATAAATTTTTCAGGAATATTTGGTAAAGTTGGATTATTCCAAATTTCCATTATGTAATCTATATTTGGAGCTGCTAATGCATCAATTGACGTCCTAAGAATTTCAGATTCATTAATTTGTTCTTGACTTATGCTTTGAATCATTTCATTTCCATTATTGGATTCTGAAAATGAATTTTTAAGTTCTAATGCAGTATTATCAATCGTTAAAAGAAATGATTGAAATAATTCAGTGGTTGATTCAAGTTGATCTGGTTGGATTATGTTTTCAAGTATGGCCTGTAATAATTTATAACTTGAAATTATGGTTTCAAAAATATCGCTTGGTTGAAGAGATTCTTCTCCCAAGAATTCTTCTGTCTCTCCTTCATTCACTGGAGAATTATTCGGTAACAATTCTTCATCGTCTTGATTTATTTTCTTTAAATCTTCAATGAATCTCTGTAATAACATAACTTGCTTATCCAAAATATCCTTAAATAAATTTGTAGTTGTTAATCCAGTTTCGATTACTTGAATGAACAGGATATCATTATCTTGAGAAGTTTCAATCACTTCAGTATATACTAAGGCAATATTATACAACAAATCCAATGGAATTGGATCCGAAGCATTCGATCTAGTAGCAACTTCTAGAGCCTTTTCATGAGCAGCTACTATTTCCGATAATGGCTGAACAACACTATTTGAACCATTGATAGCTTCATTGACATTATCTAAACTCTGAATATTGACTCCTTCTTGTTTAATATAGTTATTGTATACATGAAACAATAACCGTGATGAATTATAATATCCTTCAAGATAATCATCATAAGAGAGTCTCATTCCTTCATTATATGATACATATGCCTTCTGATAAAATCTTAATGCTTTAGATAAATCAGAACCAATCCAACGATCTCCAGATTCTTCTTCTGTGGCACCTTGTTCGATCCATTCTTCACTGGTTTGAGGAGTTGAAGATAAAACTTTTGATACCTTTTTGGGTATTCTCGTTCCTAAAAAAATTTGATGTAAGTATCTGTTTGGTCCAAAATTGCATGATTTCTACAAATTATTACATACTTCTCATATTTGTAATGCAATTTCAATTGAATATTTAGATAGTTCAGATCGATAGAGTAACTTTGGCTTCGGTTTTTTTTTTTTTTGTTTTTCTGAGACGATCATCCGCGAGGGCTGCTATCTAAGTTTGGTCCGGAGATTGGAAAAGGTTCTCAATTTTCAATTTGATTGGGTTTGGGATCTGAAGAAGAGTCTATACTTTCAATTACATGGTCAAAATAATACTAATAATAAAGGGAAAATGAGAAAAACTGGTTGAAAAAAATTCAATTTGTTAGAATTCTATCTATTTATAACGCAATTTTACATGATTCTACAAGAATATATGAAAAATGTCATAGCATGGTAATCTCTGCATAGGACTGGCTATAACTTCCAACTTTAATGGTTGCAACTTGAGGTCCTGCACCGAAACCAATGGCACTCTCTATATCAAACTACTCAAAGGACGCGGACGCGCAAATACAGATCGGAACTACCATTATCATGTCAACATGGACCAGTGTTTGTCAATAAGAAGTAGTAGTCAAACTCGATAAATGTTTCAAACCTGCGATGCCAATTGTATTGAAGAATTTCCCACTGTCTATGAAATAGAAAGAATCAAACCAATTAAGTTACGACTTACATTACCTGTACTTGTACTTTCGTTATTTAAGGACCCTAATTGGACTGGGAATGGACCAGGTATTCTTTTGGTGACAGATTTTACTAGGAATCCCAATTTAGTTTTACCAAAGACCTCTCCATTCCAATTCTTTTTCAATGATGCTGAGGAACTTGATAAAGAAAAAATTCTTGCAATTTCGGTACCGGTGCCGAAAATGGAACAAGTTAAACGGCAATTGAAATCTTCAAGTTCAAATATGGATGAATATGATTTCCACGATTACACAAGATGCCTGGTAGAAAAGGAAGGGATACTTTGTAGAGTTGAATTCAGTCTTAAAACCTGGAACCTGAAAATAGAAGCAGCTTTATTATCAATTAATGTAGTTAAAGAAGATGACATCAAAGTAAAACTATTAAAAGAACGATTTAGAGAAGAAGCTTCAACAGAAATGATAGACCGAGTTGATGCAATTAAAGAAGGAATATCGACAAGGATAAACCACATACCTCATAGTCCACCGGCACGATTACCAGTAAAGATATCTGATATAATTCCAGAAACTAAAAGACAAAAACGAGATATAAATGGCACTTCTTTACTATTCCATCAAGTTGAAACACAAGACTTCTCCCAATTACCATCGGAATTCGACTCGTTTGATCCTAGTCAAGCTTTGGATCGTGACTCTCAAACAAAATATCAAAATAATTCAAGAATTATATCAAGCTTTAACTCGAGTCCTAGTCCATTAATATTGAACTGTTCGATAAATGATTTAATTAACAAAGATGAAATTGATTTACCACCAGAAAATCAATATAAACTTCAAGTGGAAGTCCAAGCTTTCACGCCATATCCATTTATTATTAAATCTTTCGGAAGAACCTTGAAAATTGCTCCATTTAAGTTAATAATACATGACAAGAATGATTCCAACTTAGAGATTGAGTTATTGACCGAATCAGAGATTTGCCAATTTTTGGGATTAACCGAATTTGAAGAAGCTTTATCGGAATTGCAAAATATAGAAAGTAAAATGCAGAAGTTGATTTCGTTGAAGAAAGTGAATATAACAGTTTCAAGAAGAAGATATAAATTTATAAGTGGAGCTTCGAAGTCATATTGGGGATCTATGACTCCCTTGGATGAATTATTATTGTGAACGGACGAGCAAATGTTATGATGAGATGGGGTTGTATAGGAATGTGATAGACGATGGTGAGCGAGGTTGAGTATAGTTATAGATACGGCAATAGAGGGAGCATTATCAATGAGGGAGAGCAGTAGAGCAGCAGAGCAGTAGAGCAGTAGAGCAGTAGAGCAGTAGAGCAGCAGAGCAGTAGAGCAGTAGAGCAGTAGAGCAGTAGAGCAGCAGAGCAGTAGAGCAGTAGAGCAGTAGAGCAGTAGAGCAGCAGAGCAGTAGAGCAGTAGAGCAGTAGAGCAGTAGAGCAGCAGAGCAGTAGAGCAGTAGAGCAGTAGAGCAGTAGAGCAGCAGAGCAGTAGAGCAGTAGAGCAGTAGAGCAGTAGAGCAGTAGAGCAGTAGAGCAGTAGAGCAGTAGAGCAGTAGAGCAGTAGAGCAGTAGAGCATTAGAGCAGTAGAGTAGAGCCCTAGAGTAGACTAGACCGCACAACCCAAAGACAGAAAGACTCTCCTTGATCATCTCTTCTCTGCCCAATGCGGCATGTACCAGCCTTTGGATCTAATTATTATCCTCATGCTCTGCTCATTCTTTCTCTTAGCCTTGGACTCAGCCGAGATCTCCTTCACCAACATGTCAAAATTTCCTCCTTCGCGCTATATTTAGCTCAGAACGCGAACTATAAATACGTTTCAGACTCCTATTTAGAAAAAAAAAACTTTGGATCCGATATTCATTTATATATTACAACGGTTATATCAATTCTTATCATCTTCTCCTAGCATATTTTGTTGTTCAGCATAAATCATTCTTAGATTGATAACTTAACGACTTCACTATCCATTTCACACCACAAGGTTTACATTCTTAAATCGCGTATTGTTCATTACTGATCCATAGCAGAAATGTTCATTTCAAATACCCAAGATTCAGTTCTCTGCCCTTCCAAATTGCTTGGTCGTTCATTTTCTTCAGATGTCACTTCAACTGCAGATTCGTTCAAGAGTTGGGATACTTGTATGAATAATAAAACTTGCAAAATCGTTGCTATAATTGGTATTGTATTGGCAGCATTTGTGATATTATGGTTCTTATTTGCAATAGTTTCATGTGTTTGTATGGGAAAGGATTGTTTGGAAGCATGTTGTGTTTGTTGTTGCAGGTCAGCTAATAAAACTTATGTTGTAGAACAACAACCAACTGTTTATAATAATTCTAATATGTATGGACCGACTTTAGCTCCTCAATTTAACCATCCACCTCCAGCACATTTCCCAAATCAACAGTATCAAGGTTACCAGCCAATAGCCAATGATGAGAATCCTTTCAATGAGAAGAACCTGCATTATTATTGAATAAATAAGTGAGACGTGATCAAGGAACAAGAGACCTATATAGACAAATTATCAATATCATACTCATTGTGTTACGAATCTCTATTTGTAGTTCTCGGATTGGTGTGAGTGGAAGCGTCATGGAAGCATCATTTATGGACAAATTGAAGCAATTTCGAACCATTGAGCTTCAAATTTTTGTTGCAACTTTGGTCATTAGTCGTTTTTAGATATTCCTTCTGACTATAATGTGATGTTTGTTCTGATCTCTTGAAAAATTAGGTGTCATGGCTCTGATGGTACGTTATCCCGAATGAATGCGAAGGTAAATCGTCTTGAATTGATGTGAAGACAAAGTTGTCCCGAGTTCATATGATTCGTCTTTCTCGAATGAACTGTAAAAACCAGTTAAATGTTGCAGCACATTTTCAAATCAGTTACTATACTATCTGCAAAAAGGGTCTAAGATGGAGATCAACAAGTGGAAAAGCTCTCATACAAATGCTCTTTCACCAGCCAATAGAACCTACCAAAAGAGCGTACTTCCAGCAATTGAAGTTGAACCTCAATCCTTGTACCTTACTCTCTAACTACAGTTGCTTACAATTCAATTGTTTGCCCCTCTGAAGCACAAATCAACTCTATATCTAATGCAGTATATTACCAATATACAATACTATATAATATCAAACCATCTGAATGGAACCAAGTAAATATTTTGAAAAATCAGGTCAACTTCGTGAAAAGACTAACTGAAAAAAGGTGTTCATAAATTCAGGGTAATAGATAGTAGATAGTAGATAGTCAAGGTTTCATTGTATTTTCATTTTTTCGATTTTTTTTTTTTCATTTTCTTTGCTGTTTGAAAGGAAAGCAAATTTCCCATGTTCCTTTATTAAATTCATTGTCATTGAGGAAGATGCTTAAAAAAAAAAAGAAAGTATAATTATAAACATGACACTCCCCCAGGATTTCAAATGAAAGTTCTCTATCTAACCGACAAGTAAAGTACCAGGGTCAGTGAAATCATAAGCTGGAATTTCCAAGTTTAATGGAGCTGGACCTTTTCTAATTCTACCTGAGATATCATAATGAGAACCATGACAAGGACAGAACCAACCACCGAAATCACCGGCTTCACCAATTGGAACACATCCCAAATGAGTACAGATACCAACCATAACTAACCATTCTGGTTTTATTACACGATCAGCGTCTGTTTGTGGATCTCTTAAAATGGAAATATCAATATCATTGGCTTCTGCAATTTCTTCAGCAGTTCTGTGTCTAATGAACACTGGTTTACCTTGCCATTTAACAAGAACATTTTTACCTTCAGGAATTGCTCCCAATTTCACTTCAACTTTGGCCATAGCTAAAACATCTGCTGATGCAGACATTGAAGATAAGAAAGTTTCAACGGTAGATTTAGCACCTGCAGCTGAAAGTAAACCTAATGAACCAATCATGAAATAAGAGATATTTCTGTTAGCTTCAGTAGATTTTTTGTTAATATAACTACTGAAATCTGGTTGTTGTTTGTAACTAGTTAAAGTGGAACTGGTAGAGGATAAAGCTCTAACTGAACCTATAAATTATGTTAGTAACCTTGAAACATTTAACTATTCAATCGAAAGAAAATCTTTCAATCTCTTTCCAATTAGTACAACGATCAATCGGTATTAATATGATCGTACGTACAAGCGTATCTCGTATAATTTCACTTACCCTTCAAGCCCAACCCACTTTTCAATGATTTGAAAGCAATAGATGACATGTTTGACTATAATGAACAAGAATCAGTTAAATAAAGTTGATTAGTTACATCTTTTAATATGTACAAGATATTCCACTGCGATTGTTTTTGAATTGGTTCTATTGGCTGAAGAAGCGCCGGGTAACGAGACTCGTCTATATACAGGTACAAGAACTATGTGAAAAATGTTGCACCACCTGGACAGCATACAGGCACGATATTATGGACTGAATGCTGCAATTCTGTATCGCAGCCAATTGAAGAGATTTCACCAAGAGTTAGTTAAAATTGTACACACATATAGATATATATACACACATATAAGCTATCTAATTCCGAACCCAGAACTCTCATTGACTGCCATATTAAGCTTCTCAACCATTACCTCTCTCGTGGCATACTGGTAAAGCTCCAACTCATTAAAACAAGTATGAGCAATCGGGAGTCTATTTCGAAATTTTAAATTCCCAACTTTGGTTATTCTAAAATTTAAATTTTGTAAACCAGTTGCTGGTATTCTATCAGATCCAGTAATGAATTGTAATATTTTCTTATGTTGATTAAAATCACGACTATCCATGTACTCCCAAAACCAAATAATTAATTCACTATGTTCTGCTTCAAACTTATCTTTCCAACCACAATATTTGGTAATTGATTTTAAAATATTAATATCAAGATATTTTTCATTACTGCCACATATTAATAGTTCAATCTCTTCAGGACCAAATAATGATAAAGCATTCCCTCCTACAACATTTGAAAATCCGTTTCCAAACATTTTCAATTGATTTGAAATACCATCATGAAGATAAAATTGACTATACTTGTCAATATATGAATTTATATTATCTTTATCAACATAAATATTCTTCCCATTTTTAAGTAATTCATAAGATTTAACATTTCCAAATAAATCAGAATATTCAATTTGAAAATTTAATTCTAAATTTAAAAGTTCTTCACTTGAATATTTCTTTAGTTTTATCAAATTTCTTGCAATCTCTGGATACATTTCTTGATAATCTTCAAATAATAATTTCTGACCCAAAAGAATTTTATAAATTGCAGTTGGAAAATGCAAATCCAAAATTGTGGAATTATATATTGCTAAACCTAATATTGCTCCAAATAAATAATAAATTTCTAAATTATCTATTGGTACAAGGTTAAACCATAAGAAATGAGATTCTTCAACTTCCATAAGCATTCCAGCTTGAGGATTAAATAACGATTTGGTCAATAATAAAAACCATTCCTTTTTCAATCCTCCAGCATCTACTCCAGGTTCATTTATAAAATGAACTTTTAATGATTTCTTTAAATTAGAAATATTATGCTTTATACATCTTAATGAATCTTGAACTATATGTTCTCTTCTCACTTTAACTCTAAAATAAACATCAAATGCAATCTTCTTATCCAAAGAATTGATAAATGCCTCTTCTGCTTTCCTCTCCATTATTCTTTTCGCTTCATATTCTAAAATTGTAATTTTTGCACCTAAAGAGATTACAAATGGGAATTGACAAAAGTAAAATAAACCAGAACTAATCGATTTATTCACATTTGTAGGATCATGAATATATTCCCTAACTGTTTGAAGATCGGGAGTCATATATAGGTCCATACTAGAATCTAAATTTGTAGTTTTGTCCTCCATTGATGGAGTTTTAGATTTTTTATTCCTAGTCTGCCACTGATCAAAATCCATTTTAACTTGAACGTAGTCAACTAAAGTGTTATAAAAACTACTACATGCAAGTTTTTGTTTTCTTATACCATTTGCCATCAAAAACACTGACAATACAACACAAGCAGTTTTTAAACACCAGTCGTTACCATATAGGGCAATTTTAATCTTTGTATCTTGATCTTTCTTAGAATTGGACCTTAAAACTCCATTCAATTGACTAGTCATCAGAAATGAATTTTCAATTGAATTTGATTCTTCTCCTTTAAAAGATCTATCTGTGGTGGAACCTCTCATGGATCTTTTATGCCCTGTTGAATTTAAAGCTTTATTATAATAATTTCTTAAGTGGAAAGTAACATAAAGATTTATTGTATTAATCTTAGAAACAAATTCAGTCTCAGGTAATTTAGAAAGCCAACTGCAAATATAATTCGCCGATATTTGAGTAGTACAATGAGTAAGTATTCCCAATGTTCTCCTTAGAATTTCGTAAGACAAATTTCTTATCTCTGGAGTGTCAATCATGGAATTTATGACATTCCCATTAGTGATAGGAACTAAAGTTCGAGATAAAAATGGAATATCAAGAAAGATTAATAAGCACATAAAGTTTCTTGGATCATCTTTCGAAACAAAAGTCATTCTTTTTAAAAGCTCATTTGCTCCTGATAATGCATTAAATAAAGGTCTCTTCGTAGGAAGTCTTGCAAGAAGAATGAAGAGTGATTTTATTCCATTATCATCCAAATTGGAACTGGAGAAATGTAATGACTTGCTCTTTTCATTCAACTTAAAGGAGCTATTTAGACATTTTTGGGATTTAAAAGATCGATATAAAAGTGTGGATAAAGGTTGAAAAATGGTATGAAGAGTTTGCAGCTTTGTTTCATTAGAAGCTAATGACTCAGCCTCAACCATACACTTGTCCACCAATAAACATAATTCCATATACTTCAAAGGGGGAGGATCAGGAGTGGAAGAATTCAATTCCAAATTGTTAATTGTGTTGATCGTATCACATATAGAGCACTTAAATACATTGGTTCCATCAGGAAAGGAGAGTATCAGTCCACAACATTGGCAATTTACAACTTGTAAAACGCTAGGGGCAACAGATTTCACGAAGTTTGACTGATCAGATAACTTGTTGGGTTCAAAAAGTCGAGCAACATGTTCTTCTTCCTTAGAAACTTTTGTGGAGTTTGATCTTTTTAAGAGATCAATAAATCGTTTAGTTGGTTTCCTTGCAACTGATGTAGAAGTAGTTGATTGGTCAGTAGCACTCAGCATAACTGCCTTCTACATAAATCCAATTGCTTAAGAGCAGTCGAGGATAAAATCAAACTAATCTCAGAATGCTTTTATTCAATGGAAACTTTGAAAGAAGGCGAAGCTATAAAAGAATAAACTTGTTACAGGATGGGATCTACTGTCATATGTTAGCATCAGCCACAAATCCTTATCGCACACATATGCAGGGGGTTGATCCAAACATTTTAATGGAATTTGGCTATTATCGATCACACTACAAGAAGGTTTAACAGGGAGATAAAAATTGCAAGCGGCAGAAAGGTAGAATTATAACTTAAGTATATGTTGTTTCTGGTCACTTTTTCACTTTAATATTTGGAATTCACAACTATTTTGAAGATCCAGATCTGTCTCTATATGAATAATGTATGGGCTATGAAATTTTGGATGCAAGTGTATTAATAGATGTTCCAGGGCACGAGCACCACTACCAGAGAACTTGCCTTGCATAAGAATATAAACCTCTACCAAATCATTTCTTTCATATATTTCCTTCAATGAATGAAATAAGATTTTTCAATAAAGACTAAAGGTTCAGAATGTTGTCTTTCTGGGGCACCTTTTGGCATGGCTCTGCTATGAATTAGGTAATCCTTAATGAGATTTATTGAGAGAGTCCATCTGCAAGAGCCGCGAATATAAGACCCAAGTGACAAACTATGACATCGCATGGGATAATTAATCATACTAGTAGGATACTATGTCCCCTCCGGTAGAACGATCAAAGAACAGCGATTGTGTTCGAATAGTTTCTGAATTACAGGAGGGAACAGCAATTGATAGTATATTTTATTTGGGGTATTTCTTTGATGATGAGGAAAGATGTCTCGTCTTAGCTAGAGGTTCCAAATTGGAGTTCTATTCCATCGAATCATTTTCATTGAAATTGATGCACATTATTGATCTAGAACTAGATTTGGATGTTAAGTATTACAAAGTTTCGCTAAGTAGTCCTTATTCAGCAGATGGGGAACCAAAATATCTTCTAATATATTACCAAGGAATTAATTGGATCAGATCCATAACCTTTAACCAGAGTTCAAACAAGTTTGAAACCCATCAATTGTTGCAATTACTGACCCACGGCATACAACAAACCCTTGAGACTGAACCTATTATTCTAGTGCTGCCTCTGTTTATACTATTGCACAGTTTTCTGAGCCTAGTAACAAAATATAAAACTCCAAATTATCTTTGTGGATCTGGGGTAGTATCCTTTCTTGGTGGCATCATAATACTTCATATGGAATTATTTTCAAGGGTAAATATGATAAATACCTTTGCTTTAGCAGTCTTATATCGAGATTTTAATTTCAATTACTCGTTAAGATTTTATGAGGAAGATTCCAGTGGTAAATATGCTCTCCTAAAGCAATGTCAGGAATTCAGTTCACCTCCGTCTGGGATGATAGCACTAAACAAAGGGGGAGTATTGGTGTTCTCAGAAATGAATATATTTTTGTTTCCTGATCCTGGTTGTGAAATAAGTATATCCGACAATCTTAAGGATAGTTCAATATCATTGAATAAGCTAGAAAAAGTTGTAACTAAGAGGTTACATAATGTCCGTTATCCTGATCCTGATATCACCACCCTTATAAGCTACACGATCATTGATGATAAAAGGATCCTTGCAATTTCCAAAAGTGGAATGGCATACATGATACATTTAGATATATCGATAATTGGTGTTAATAAATATACCGAAGTGAATTCTTTTGATATAATAAAATTGGATTACACAACAGTTCCAAAAGATCTTGTGTATTTAGGAAATGGTCTTTTTTTCGCTTCATCTTTCTTATCAAGATCGGTTTTGTTTTCGATATCTCCCCAAAAACCTTATATCAATATTTTGCAATACATGAAAAACTCACCTCCAGTATTGAGTCTAGAAGTTGCCAACAATCAAGTCTTTACTTGTCAAGGTGGGTACGAAAGTGGTGAATTCAGAAACATCAGCAGTTCTTACAACTCAATAATTCTGAAATTATTTATAAGACTGAAATTGGGTTACCTGTTAATTATCAGCGAAGGCTCAACTGATCTGACTTTTCTTGTTTCAATCTTACTGGATGATAAAAAGTTACGACAAACATGGGAAACGGAGTGTAGAACTAATGAGATTACTTCGACAATTTACTCCTCATTATCAATTCAGATTGCTGGAATTATTTCCTTCAAAGTCATTCTGGGTAATTTTTATGCCGTCTCAACTGATGGATTATATAAAAATAATAGGATTGTTCGAAAATTGCAGATTGATTGTGGGGAAATTCTTAATGATGGTACTTTCTTGTACGTCGCAGGAAATTCATTGTATTGCCAGAATAAGGAAGCTGTTAATTCAATCAAATTAACTGGACATGGGTTTTGGGATATAAAATGCTCAGTCCAGAGCCTTGACTTAACTTTTGTTTTAGTAACTTCAGATGAAGGTTATCATCTTTTCAAATTATCTGCAACTGACTATCTCTTTAAGACTATCAATGAAGAATCAATGAATAAAATTTTCTCAACTGGTATCCAATATCATCACCAAGAATCATTAATTTGGTTGTTTCTTTCTCTTGATAATGGTAGGATACTAATCAAATGCTTTGATATGAATACTAATCAGATTGAAGATACGAAAACAGTACTTTTGAAAATCAAAGACACTCCATCTAAAGTAGTTACTTGCATGGGATCTTCAAGAGTATTAATATATGATTCCACTTATGTTGATATACTCACGTATAATCCACTGACTCAATTTTACAATCTTACTACCTCTCCTTTTAAAAGACATAATATTTCAGATGTTAAGCTTTTGGATGAGACATATTTTGCCATCCTTTATGATAATGGAGGAATCGAGTATTTCAAATTTGAAAAGCCATTTGAATACAATTTACATAATCCCAAAACCATATTTTCAAATCTGTTGAATCTCAAATCAATTAAGATCCCGAACTCCAGATTCACTGTCATTTTATGTTGCAAATATCAATATCTGGAATCCAGTGAGTCAATGACAAAGATTTCATTCTTGAAGTTGATTGACGATATCGTAACTGAAGAAGTGTCCACATTAACCTTGTCATCCAAAAATCCCATTGATTTATGTATTTCACCAGTGGAAGAAGAGGATGAGACAAATGAAGATGAACATTCTGAATTTCTAATTCTAGATACTTCAGAAGGCGGTGAGCAACCGTTACAGTTGTTTTCCATTATTGATGACCACATAGTTAAAGTTGAATTGCAGTGTATTAAGGGCCCTGATGATTCCATGCAAGAGATGAAGCTTCAATCAATAAAAAGATACAGCAATGGACTCTTTTTCATTTCTGGTAACGTTAATTTTCTTGTCAGACTAACTAATGATTGGAATACTTATAAGTGGCAGTTGTGTTCAAACATAGTAAGACAACCAGTATTCAGTTCTGACTTGTGTATTAATGGAAACCGTATTGCTTTGCTAGATGTTATTTCAGGCACCCAAATATGTGATGTTGTGAATGAGAATGATGGCTCCAATTTGAAACTTAGATTGTCTGAGGTTAGTAACTCAGGCTTGAAAGGGACCCCATACTGTATGACCATTTCCATGGGATCGTATAGTAAAAATGAGATCACCGAGTACAGTTTATTTAAAGGAGACACTGACGGTATAGTTCAAGAATGTTCTTTGGACGATCTCAATGGACGTAACGATGATGTGAATTTTAACTTTCGATTTGGGAGCCAAGTTAATACAATTACTGACATCCCTAAACAATCATATACAGGTATTGAATCCATCATATCTAAAAAGGAGGACCAAAGTGCAATGTATTTAGATATAACGCCAATGGTTGTAGTAGGTACCGTTAATGGTGAAATCGACTTGATCAGTTATCTTATTGGGGATGAAGCTGCGATAATTTACGAGTGCTATCATGAATTGAAATGCCATTGGAGTAATAAAGTTCAAAGATTGAGAACTAAATCTCGACATCTTAATCCTACAGAAGATTTGTTTGAAGATGAAGTAAGGGAAGGGAAATCGTACGTTCATACTGGAATACTCAAGATTTGGTTAAAGTCTACAATAAAGAATCAAAGCAATGATTTGGATAACATTGCCGCACAGTTTCCTTTGTGCTCTAAAAATCTAAGACTTATACAACGAATAATTTATGATACTAGCTCCATCATATGTCAAAACAAGCGACGTACTGGATAACGGGAAGCAATTTTAAAGTATTGATGATATTATATAGGGACCACGGCACTATCCACTTGTAATTGTATTAGAGAAAGTTATATAATCCATCAAAACTTTTGCAGCAATTAATCTCTTACATGCGAAATCATGATCCGTACACGACCATTCTTCTAGTATGAATGAATTTATTCTTTCTTTGATTTAGCTGAAAAACACAACATAAACAATATTTATCTAACACTATATATTTGCCAGAAAAACTTTGAAAAATGACTTCTAAGGAAGATGATAGAGAGGATAGCAATGAGATAGAAATGCTTGAAATTTCCGATGAATTTTCTGATTCCGAATCTCTCTCTGATGATAAATTGTCCGATGTTCCTGACCAGTCTGGTTCACCCAATGATTCATTTGCTGAACCAGATTATATAAATTTACAACAGTTTCTTACTTTCCAAGGAGATCTCGAATTTCAATTCGACGATAAGCAATATAAACAAAGTTTGAAAAAGGTCAACGCTCCATCAGTAGAATTTTCTAATACTCTATACAAGATATTTGAAGATTTTACTGGAAATACTGGTGACTATAATTCAATACTTCAAGACGAAGAACCAATTGGGTTAATTACAGGAAATTATAAATCATTAGCAAAAGAACGTGAAATTCAGAAAAATAAAGATTTGAATCAATCATTAAATAAGATAATTGAAGCCTTGACGAGAGATATTGAAGTAAGAAATTCAACTATAGAGAATAAAATTGAAACACATAAACATAAACGTCAAAATGAATATAAATTATATCAGTTACAACAATTATTAGCGATTTTACAATGTCTTCAAGCGAATATTTTCTACGACGATGTCAAAATAAGACCAGAATTATTACTTAATTGGATAAATAGAATTGATCCAAAGCCCGATGTAGAATTAGTTGAAACGGTAATGATCAACACTCCCAAACCATATGCACATCCACTTTTTTGGAATACTTATTTATCACAATTGATCACTAGAGGATTATTAGATCAAGCAGTTAATGCTATTCAAAATTCACAATATCAGGAACTTGAACAACTGGACTCCATCTTATTTTCAACAATTCAAGATTTTTCAGTTATATTAGGAAACTATACTAATAAGTCACTAAAATATCAGTTTAATGAATGGAAGTTGACTTGCTGTGAATTCAGGGATTCATTTTCCAAGTTTAAATCTCAGATAACCGATGAAACTGATAAAGTTATACTTGGTCAAATGTATGATTTACTTGGAATCCTTACTGGATTACCAAAGACAATTGCAAGTTTTTGTGACAATTGGTACGAAATTTATACGGCATTGTCATTATATCAAGTTAGATATGACGATTCATTATATAAAGAGTATTTTGAATTGGCAATTAATGAAAAACCTTTTGGTGTCAAGACTGATAAATCTAATTTTTGGGAGTCTGGTTGTTGGAATATATTTCAAGAGAATTTTTTGAAAGTTTTAATTACAATTGATGAAGTGGACAGCTCAGTAGCAGCATATATTTCAAATTTATTCGAAGCGAAAGGACTTCTAAACAGTTATTATGGTAGTAATACACCACCATCATCATCATCTTCAGCACACCTTTTGAATACGTCCATATATGACAGAAGGACTATTTCAGGGTATTTATTAACAAAATATGCTTACAAATGTTTAAATATTCATGAATTGGTACCAATTGGTATCGGAATATTGTTGAATGACAATATATACGTTTCTGACCAATCTAAAAATGATAATAGAAAAATCATAGCAAGTTTTCTTCCAAAGTATGAGTGCAAAACAAATGATGATTTAGAATGGACATTAACTATATGTGCCAAACTAAATTTGAAGTCTACTGCACAATTATTATATTTGAAATATGGAGAAAGATCTTTAAAGGATGGATATTTATACGAAGCATTAAATATGTTTGTTAATTGTTATAACGATTCAGAAGACCCTAAAAGGGCTAATAACGATGGAATGAAACAAATACATTATATTATTTGGGATGTGATATTTCAAGATAGCTTAATCAATAATAGACCCATAGAGGATGAATTAATTAATAATATTTGCTACAAGAAGGTCGATCCTAAATTTGATATTCATCCAATAATTAGACAATGCCTTTCTCCTTACGCAGTTCTATTAGAATTTTTCAAAACTTTAGAAGGATTAAGTCAACAAGATTCAAGTGATTTCAGCGGTTCCAGCTCAATAATTGCCCATGATAAACTTTCAAAATTGATTCATCTCTTAAGATTTAATTTCTTACCCAAAAAATTCTACCCATTACTTCTATGTCAGTTCTTCCCATTTTTAATAAACTTGAAAATAAAGTTTCAATTACCTGATTTAATTGTTGTTACTGAACTTATTGATATTTATGAAAATGAGATTAAATTGGATGGACTGTATGATGAAGGAGATAAATTATACAAATATTCAATCTCTAACATCCTGTCAACTGCTAATGAATATGACTGGAGATTGATATTGAAAGAGAATTCAAAAGATGGATTTCCAGAAGATGTTAAATCCTTAATAAAGACATTGAGAACTGAAATTGTTTCAAGAATTGGAAGAGTTTATATCGAAGAACTGTAATATAATAAATGAAAATGGGATTTGATGAGATATAAAATAAGAAAAGATTCTTTAATAGATGGTTTCTACACTTATTCCAATTATGTTAAACATTTTATAGATTTCTTATAGTAGAAAATAAGAAAAGAAAAAAAAAAACATTGAAAGACTTATCAACATTAAATTAATCTAAATAGTTGCTTCTTTAAATTTTCTATAATTGCAAATATTTCAAGTAATAATTTTTTTTTCTCTCTTAGTATAAAGGTCTTAAACAACAATAATGATTTAATATAATATATTATAATGTATATATATATATTTCTTCTTTTTTTTTTTCTGTTTTGGTACAATTGCATCTGGCAAGTGTTAAGGGTTAGAATTGTAATAAAGAATGAAAAGAATTGAACAAATGAATTTAAATCAAAAAAAAAGGATGTAATTCTTCTTAAATATTGTTCTTTCTTTCTTCATCTAACAAACAACATCTTGAGTAGCTCTAGAGTTTAATAATAATGCAACAATTAAACCATATAAACCTAAAACTTCAGCGAAAATTAAAATCAAAATCATTCCAACGAATAATCTTGGTTGTTGAGCTGAACCTCTAACACCAGCATCACCAACAATTCCAATGGCAAAACCAGCAGCTAAACCAGATAAACCAACAGATAAACCAGCACCTAATTGAATGAAACCAGTATATAAGGCTTGTTGTTGCTTTAAGGAATCTGAAACTAAAACAGAAACCACTAATCCATAAATGGCAATAATACCTGCCATAATAACTGGGACAATATTTCTAACCAAAAGATCTGGTCTTAAAACTGAGGTAGCACAAATACCAACACCAGATTTAGCAGTACCGTAAGATGCACCAAAACAGGTGAAAACAATAGCAGCGGTACAACCGAGGGCACCAAAGAATGGAGCATAAACAGGACTGAATTGTTAGTAAAAATTTGAATTAAGAAGAAAAAAAAAAAAAAATTGAAGTCACTGAGAGAAGTAACATTGTATTAGCGAAACAATACAACCAGAGTGCAACAAAAGCCTGACAGAAAAAATTGAAAATTGGTATACAATAATCCCAATCGATCAATACTTCGATGATATCAACGAATTTTCCCCATGGAATAACTTCAATTGATTTCTGTTCAATAAAATGGAACTGGAGAGGTCCTTATTTCAATTTGCTTAAATTCTCATAATTTCAAAAGATAAGAAAGTCAAAGAAAAAACAAACGGGTCAATGGTTACAATTAATTGATATGAAAGATAATCACAGTTGACTCATAATCGATTCCACTTATGATCGTTTACATCAAGACAAATATTTAATTGTTGGTAACATTGTTTTAAATGGATTAATTACTCGTTAATTCCATTCAAGTTATTGAAAGATTGAAGTCGCCCGTGGTCCGTTGCCCGCTAAAAAAAAACATTCACAATTCTATGTCAGAATTGTTCCCTTCCAATAGCTTCGTCAATATGAGGATAATACATACCATAAATCAGACATGACTAGATATAATAATTAAATAGATTGATATTTATTTGAAGTTTTTTATCTCCTAGTAAACGAGTAATAAGAAGAGTAAGGGGATAATCGTCCAAAGGCTCAATATAAAGATTATTGGTTCAGCCCGCGGGTGCTGATAATTACTATTGAACTTTGAATTATATATTGAAACTCGCAGTATATTAGAGTCCTTCACAATCATATTGAAACCAACGGCACGTAAATGTTTACAGCAAGTAAAAACTCGCGAACCTGTAAAACAACTGAAAGAAAAACGAAAAATTACAGTTTTGCTCACAAACACTGGCACTGGTTCTCACATCGGAGGAACTGTTAGGCGAATTTTCGCTCATCTCATCAATTGAACTGAATCTCAAAAAGTTTTTATTTTTTTTTTTTTGATTCCTTCTCTTCTTCTTTTCTTTACTTTATCTATTCTGGTGAGCTACTGCAAGGAACCTACCCTACTATAAAAAAAAAAATTAACATTAATATGTCTGCCCCAAACCCAAAAGCTTTCCCATTAGCTGATTCAGCTTTAACTCAACAAATCTTGGATGTTGTGCAACAATCTCAAAATTTAAGACAATTGAAGAAAGGTGCTAATGAAGCTACCAAGACTTTAAATAGAGGTATTTCTGAATTCATTATCATGGCTGCTGATACTGAACCAATTGAAATCTTATTACATCTTCCTTTATTATGTGAAGATAAGAATGTACCATATGTTTTCGTTCCATCTAAAACTGCTTTAGGTAGAGCTTGTGGAGTATCAAGACCAGTAATTGCTGCATCAGTTACTTCTAATGATGCTTCTGCTATTAAGAACCAAATTTATGGTATTAAGGATAAGATTGAAACCTTATTAATTTAAATAGAATCTAATATAAATTTGCATATTAATACGGAACAGACACTGATTTCAAGTAAACTCTGTAAAGAAAATAGATGTAGAATAATATTAATCTTGGTGAAAAAAAAACAAACTAAATTGAAGTCTCTGGACATTGACCATCAACTGAATTCTAATGTAGAACTAAGAGTAGCACATTGTATGATTACTAGTTAGAATCATTCACCTCTGAATACACACCCATATTTATCTTTATTCACTCTTCACAACCAAGTAATTTTCCAGCTCATCTAATTTTTCTCAATCAACTCATCATCAATCTCAACTAAATATCAATCACCGATATTGAATTTTCATATTGAAATTTTCTTCCTCTTCCTATTTTTTTTTTCTTCTTCTTCTTATCCTCTTTTAATTTATTGTTGGGGACTCTGTTGCTACATTGTTTAGAACTAGCTGTTCTCTCACATACGGTTCAATGTCTCGCCTAGATAGTGCAGAAGAAACCACCAGGTTCCTACGGTCTAAAACTGAACTGGTTGATGATATAATTTCAACTGCAAACTCAATACTTGATTCTAAAATCCAACATTTACCAAACATTAAGATCTTCATATTTGATTTATTATGCGATAGACTTAACGATATATCTAGATCATTCAAGCATTGGAAATTCAATCATAATGTTTGGATCTTATTTATAAAATCATGGAATACTTTAAGTGATCAATCTCTCTTAAGAAACAATCATTTTAAGAATTTAAAATTCATTGAGATCCTTACAATAGTATTCAATCATTCTACAGGTGACTTTGAAACATTAATAACAATATTTTATTCAATTAAGATCGTATTAAATGATTCATACATCATAGTTGATGAGAATTTATCAATTGAATTTCTTAATTCTTATTTACATTGTCTTTTGCAATTAGATACTTCTAAGCTCAATTGTGAAAATATTGACAATATCAATGAATGGACAGATATTGTTTGCAAGATATATAAATTACCATATTTAAAAGTGATATACAAGTTGAATAAGAAATCTACCACCAAATTTTTCATAGAATGTTTACCAAATTTACTTAGGGCCATTGATCAATACGATGGAATCAACGAATTAAACTCTTCAAAGTTAACTTTTGAAAAAATAGTTGTTGACATTATATCTAATGAGGAAGTTCATTCGTTATTGAACCATAACGTGGATCTTTTACTCAAGACTGAAGTGAATGAGCATGATATAGGGAAACTCAAGAATGCAAAAGCATCAAAAACTGGAATCAAAACTGAAGCAAAACCAATTGAATTCTCAACAACATCGTCATCACCAGAACCATTGCATTCTAATAAACATTCAAATCCATATATACCTAAAACCATAATATTGACTTCTAAATCTTCTCCAGATATCAAGATTACTGATAAGTCAATAAATTATCTTTTCCTGTTGCTAATTAAATTTGTTTCAAAGGATATAACTACTTGTGAAGATATCTTTACCACGATCACTAAATATGAAAGACATTCGAATGTGATGGAGTCATTACTTGAACAATTGACCAAAATTAATAAAGCCTTGAGTTCCAAATTCCTTTTGAACATCTACGATAAAGAATTAAATTCGAAATCAATCGAAAACATAAATTGGAATCTAATTGGCCACTTAATTGAGTTAGATGTTGATATAGCAAATGACAATTCGATTGAAATATTCCAAAAGTTATCTTCACTCAAAGATGAAAGCATTAATCTAATTATTTATGAAAAAATAATCGTTTCATTTGTAAAAGGAAGAGACCTTTATAGGTTTATTGATTCCATCTGGGTTGATATTATTGAATTTGATCTTCAGTGGTGTAAAATTGACTTTATTGACATCTTGTCCAAATATATCAAAGAATTATCTAAGAGTCAGATTATCGATATCATCAATTCTTCAACCGCCAAACTGAATCTAGTGTATAAAACTTCAGTGCTTAAGGTAATAATCAAAGGATTACTTGAATGTTCTACTATTTTGAAACAATCTATTAAACCTTTTTTAATCACTAACGCTAAATTAAATGAATACATTGTGACTTCATGGGAAATTGTTTATTATTTGCTCTGTCTTTATGGTGAAGAAGTTTTGGATAATATCAAACTTGATCAATATTCAACCAAAAGCACAAAAGATTTATCTCCGTTTTATTTTTACAGCACCTTCAGAATGATCGAATTAGGTGTAATCGATAACAAAGAATCTTATAATGATACAGTGAAATCTTATCTATTATACTTATCTGAGTTAAAAGATGCAAATCAAGACATAAATGATTTATTAATGACTTTCGCAAATAGATGGATTGTTGTTGCCAACAATATTTTTACAAAAGATCAACTTCTCCATATCGTTGAATTGATATATACTACTATCAAATACAATGAAATAGCATCGTACTTCAATTTGAATGAGACAATCCTATTTGAACAATCATTATTAGTAGATTCCATTGTGTTATATTTTGTCAAACAAATCAGAGCCAACAAGGATATTGAAACGATAATGAAATATTTATTAGCTATTCCTATTCAATGCATTTCAAGAAACAGTAAAATTGAATTGCTAGAATTGATATACAACTTTTGTATAAATTCACAAGCTAGCAACTTCAAACAATTTAGTGAGTTGAATTTAATTTCAAGGAAATGTTTAAAGCATTTACTTATTCAACCTTCGTATAAATCAACCATTGAAACAAAATTTGAATCCTTAATCAAATTATTGGACACATCAACTACTGAAAGTTCAAAGGAAATTTCTAAACAAATATTTGAAGCAGTGTGGAGTGTAAATATCTCCAGTCATACTGAAACTAACCAGAAAAAATATATTTCACTGGCATTTAAATATCTTAGAGATCATCTTAAACCTGTGAATAAAGGTAAGAACTCCAACAAGATATCATTATCAGCTGAAAATGAATCATGCTTGTTAATAATAAAACTTTCATATGGAGATAAATCTTTCCATGACGATATTGAACGTGTGTCAATCTTGTATTTGGATATCATTGACAAAGAGTTGAAAATATTAAATAAAAGGGATCCAATAAATTATAAATATTCCGATTCGTTGATTTCAGCGTTAATATCTTTACCAAAGGCACTAATTGATATAGATCTTGAACCAATTCAATTATCACTTTTATCTATTAAGTCATCCATTAGAAATCTTGGTTTACATATGAACGATTCGAATTCGAATGCTCTTTCCGCGATGAATTCATTAAGATGTTCAATCTTTATATTATACACAAGACTATTTGTTCCTTCTTTAGTTAACATCGAATACTTGTTAAGTTTACATTTAACTTTAATTGATAAGTTCAGAATTGAAAGTTCCGACTTGTTAATCGCATTGGAAGAGTATCTAAAGTTACTTGCACCAGATGATTATTCAAAGTCTTTTCAATTGGTCATTTATTCGATCGAAAATGATTCATATGAAGCAAACATAACAGAATTGATCGATTTATTGCTTTGTTTTATTCAGTCTCTTAATAAGGATAATCAAAAGGAGCATATGGACTTGTTAACGAAATCAATTTCATTAATTAATAACAAATTTGAATTGATATCAAAGTCATCGTGGAAAGATAAAATATTTTCAAAAATCCTTCGCTCTTTGAAGACTAGTTTGAATGAATCTAATTGGAATTTCAATCAATATTCGATAGAATTGACTATCACTTTACTTTCAAAGATCTCACTTATCATTGATGGGAATACTGAATTATACATTCTTCATTCTCAAGTCTTTTCTCACATTTTATTGTTCCATAGATTCAGATTGACTTCTCGTCATCATATTATATTATCATTGTGCATTAGCATGTTGGAACCTTTAACTTTAAAGAACAAAAATGATTTATCTGTATCATCAGATGCAGCTACTGCCTATTCTCGTTTGCTAAGCAATCTATGTGAACCTCCAAATACAATCATTAAAGAAAATTCAAAGAACTCTTTGAGTTCTTCATCAACTGTTATCAAGCGTTCATTAAGAAGACACTTACCAGTTCTTTTAATAAATTTCATCTACCTATCTTTGAGATATAATTTTGATGGACTCATCATGGATATCATGTTATCTGGTATATTTAAGATCTTCGACGTATTGTCTCCAATTGAATTGCAACTTGTTAGTTCAAGTCTTGATAATTCCGGAAGGACTTACTATAGATCTTTATATTCAAATTATAAGGACAACGGTAAATGGAAAGATGAATAAATCATACTCACCTTGTATATAATCCATTTTATGGGGTTATATTGTTATGTTACATACCACAACCAATATCCAAAAAACCGTTTGATTTATATACGTCCATTCATAAATATCTATTTTCATCGTTATGTATAAGTCTTCCAATATTTTTCCTAGCTGAAACGTTAAAGTACAACATTATTTCCCATATTTTTTCATCTATTTTGTCTTGTTCAATCTCTATCTGTTTGTCCTTTGACAAGTTATGTTTCGAGTGTTCATATCTTAATATGTCCTTTCTAGTAATTAGCCCACAAAGTATACCATCTTCTTCGATTAATATTATTCTTGGCCCAAGCTTGATAAACATATCAAGTAGATACTCCAAAGATGTCTCGTTATTTACTTTGACTGGTGACCTGTTTAGTATTAATTTGAATTTACTAGTTGGGGAACTGAAGTCACATATATCTTGGTCTGGAAAATTTGAACTTTCAAGAATATGTTTAAGGTCTGTTCTTGATACAAATCCTATGATCTTTGGAATATCCAACGATTCAATAACTGGAAACCCTCTGTAAGTAGTCCTTTTAAGAATGTTTTCCAACTGTGATATTGTGATCAGCTCAGACTTATCATAAGGGAGAGCCACGGTGACAGTTGACATGGCAGCAGTGACTTTTTCATTAAATATTGTTTCTTGATTTGATTCAAGTAATGGTAATCCATTAAATTTGATCATCTGTTCTGCAATACCTCCTTTTCCCCATTTATCATTTATAATTTTCGTTATAGCAACAACAATCATAGTTGGAATTATATAACGTACTGCTCCAGTCAACTCAAACATAATAATCACCACAGTAACTGTGAGGTCAGTAACACCACTTAAAGCAGCAGCAGCTCCTAAGAAAGCATAAGTACCAGGAATTATACATTTTTCACCATTAATGGGACATGTTAAGAAAGTTGTTGAGCTTGCATAGCTTAAAAGAAACTTTTCAAAGAGGATTCCAATTGCTCTACCAAAAGTTGCCCCAGCTGCCATAGATGGTACAAATATACCTGCTGGAACTTTACAACCGTAGGTAAAAATGGTTAATACTACCCTTGCAACAGTTGCAAATAACAACGAAACAACCAAGAGTGTTTTCTTTGATTTTGGATCGCACATTGGGTGATCAAAACCTGGTTCACATTCATGAAAGAGTATTTCCATGGATTCGGTCATATCAACTCTTAAAAATTGATTAAAATAACATAATGCTGCCGTTAAAATTGCTAGAATTATAACTTCTCTAACTGCATAATTGACATAATATTTCTTTCTGAACGATACAACTCTTTTATTATATTTCGTGACCACGATTCCATAAATTCCTCCAAATATTCCTAATAAAATATAGATTGGAATTTCAAAATACAGCCAATTTTTATCATATATTACCTCGAACATGACCAATTGACCAGTTCCAAATGGATTGATAGCTGCTAAAGCGGAAACAGCAACCAAAGAACAAAAATATGATTTCCATATCGTTGACAATTGGAAAATTGATGAAATATCTTCGATTGAGAATAATACACCACCCATAGGAGATCCAAATGCAACCGCAACACCAGCAGCTGAAGCTGCAGTTAAAAATTCTCTTGATTTCGATGCACTTTTCCTATATTTTGTAAATAAATTTGGGATACAATTCCCAACACATACAGCATAATGAACACTAGGTCCTTCTTTTCCAACACTTAAACCTGAACCAATTGCTAAAGGTAAACCTAAACTTTTAATAAGAAGAGTCCACCACCCAAGAAATCCATCCATCACAAATCCAGATACAATACATTTAATTTCTGAAATCCCTGAACCTGCTGCTGAAGGAGCATAATACTTTACTAATAAAGCAGCGGTTATGGAGAATAAGAAAGCAAATAATACATACATCATATAATTCAAAAATCCAATGCTAGACCAAGCCACCCATCGAGTACATTTACTTTCATCCTCAACATCCCAACAACAGAAACTCTTATTAAGATGAATAGCTCCCGAACAATGTCCTAATCTTATATTAGATAGCCAAGCAGTAAATATATTTAGACAAGCAGCAATTAATCCAATCATAAGTCCCATTAGTAGAAGTACAACCCAATTCAAAGTCACTGAAAGAAATTTATCCCGTAATGTACTACTACCTCTATTTATATTTCTTTCTTTAGTCAATATTCTTCTATGTTCTTGTAGTTCATCTTGCATCCAATCTATGGTTCTGAATTGATCGAATCTGACCACCTCTTTAATATCGTCTTGATTAAGCCAGGACCCTGTTTTTGGGCTACGAAAGTCATTCGTCGCATTTGAAGGTGTGCCATCGTTCAACATTGTCAAACGTTGACCGTAGTAGAAGGCTGACCGGATGAAGATTAAAGGATGAAAGATTGCAGGAGCGAACAATTGAAGACAACCCAGACGATTCAAACGAATCAACTTTGGACCTCACTGCCTCATATCTCCCTGCATACGGACAAATCAATATTAAGGTCTATGCCAAAAGCAACAATTATGGCTGCAATAAATATTGACTTTTAACTTGTTTCATCACAACAGTTGGTGGACGAGTTTAAACGTTTTCTACGACCAGTCACAGAAATACAATGTAGAAAAAACAAGCTAGTAATTAATTAAATAACACACATATATATATATATATAGATCGATAAGGTGTCAGCTAGAGTTTATAATATTAGCGCTGTACCTTTTCGTTGTCAACCTCATGATGTATTCTATTCTATGGATTTGTAACAATTAAGAAAATTCGTTTCAAAGCTTAGTTCTAATCCCTCCAATTGTTGATCAGCATCTTCAATAAAGCTCCAGACAAAATTCAATCCCCCAATTGGGGTTGACACAATATTGAGCATGAATTCAGCAGCTATTATCGCTATATCTTGAGCAAATATCATGTCAACTATGGTCCAATCTCTATCGGTTGCCTTGACAAGTCCTAAATTGGATATTTTAGCTGAATCTGGTCTAGGTTTACCTAGTGCACTGTTAAAAAGATCAATATTATCGTCTACTAAACTAGCCTGATCGAAAAAGGGCTTGGATACATTCAAAGCCTTTGTGTTTGCTATAGTCTTCTTAAGGTGGTCATTAGCTTTCTTAACTAGGTCCCAAGTGAATTTTTTAAGCGGAGGCAAATTTTCAGCAAAACCCATATGTGCCATACAACCAAGTATATAATGATCAGGGTTTGAGGCATTATCATAATGTCTTCTTAAATTCAATGCAATCTTATTAACGGTATATGACGTGTCTCCAATTATAGGTTGAATAGTGAGAGTGTGAACAATTAAAATATATGAAGTTAAAGTGACTCCACGCTCTTTACATTCCTTCAAGATATAAGATAATTCTGAAGGAGGAATATTGATCAATTTGAAAGTTTGATTACGCTCTAAAGCAGCTGGAAATCTTCCTTGCCATTTCAGATAATTCTTTGGAGTTTCCTTGCTATAATGGTTGTCATCATTTTCAGTATATTCTAAATTATAAGGCTCAAGATATTCATCGATAGGGTTATTAAGTGAGAACTTTATTCTATGCCTATCTTTATTATAGTTAAATATCGGATCAGATAAAGTACTTAATCCATATTCTTCTTCAAACAATGACGGAAAATATTCAACAGAAGATAAATTTTTTAACAATATTTCATGAAATGCTGCACCAGCTGCACCATCAATAATGGTATGTTCAAATACTGAACATATTTGATATTTATTCAACACAAATAATTTGAAAAGTGGCTTATCACAGTATAGCAAAAATTCAATGGAGTTCACCTTCTTCATAAATTGTTCAGATAATTTTTGATCTGGTTTGAAAGTAACGATATCTTCAAAATCAATTTGGGGAATTGAGGAATAATAGCAATGATCCTTGGATTTATAAACATTGCAAGTCAATATGTGATAATCAATTAAAGTCTTTCTTAGAGCTTTATAAAGTAAAATAGGAGTTATCTCTTTGGAATAAGTTCCAGTGATTTGAAAATTGGAATAAAACTTATTAGCAGTTCTACACCTCATGAAATTCTCCGAACGACTCAATGGTCGAGATAAAACGGTCATTATTCGAAGCTCAATCACAATTGACAGGTTCCTTTTCAATTCGGGTACGTTATTTGCACAGGTACATACATACATGTATATATATATATATATATTTATATAAATGTATCTTTGTCCAAAGCGATAGTTAGTATATGATCATTGGACAATGACCGAGTCATAATATTACATAATCAAGCAAAATAGGGGTGAAGGGAAACTTTATATAACTAAAGAAACCATACTTCCAGAAAAAAGAAAGTTACCGGAGTCTCTTTATTGTAACTCTGATTGCATAGCACCGACTCTGTTCATATCGTCAATAATGTATTCCGTCGGCTCTTTAGAAGAACCTTTGAAATACTGGAGATAAGAGCTTCCCCAGATTTCTCATCTGATAAACATGCGCCTGCACAAAATCAGGTGCAATATGGGGGCCTGCATGGATTTCAGTTTCGAAATCAAACTGAACTAGACGGCAGGACAGTAACTAACGAAGCAATTTTAAGCAGTTGAGCTTCATTTTATCTAATTTATAACCAAGCAGGAGACTCAATGCCATTTTATAGTATGTATATTTTATATTTTAGTAAGGATCATCAAAGTCAATACAATTGTATGGTGCTAAGTATTGGTCTGTGATTATAGGAGGTGGCAAAGGGGTGACAAACATTGTTGTAATAAGCTTAATAGTCAAAGTTGGACCATCATTTGCTATAACCATTAATTATTCCAATAGTTATATGTATCATTTACCCAGTTCATATAATATTTCAATACTTTTGTAGAGGCTTCAATTGTACTAGGACATTGTTTTATTCTTTAATAGCATCTACTAATATAGTTCCAATATCAATCAAACTTGCTGTCACAGCTGGTGCTTTGGTAGGCGGAACACTAGCATTCCTAAACAATAAGGAAAGAGTTTTAGAAGCTGCTGAACATATTTTTGAGGCAGGTGCCAATTTTTGTAGAGAACAGCAAGAGAAAGTGAAGCAAGCCAATATGACGTTTGCGGATACCCATGAAGATGGTTCATTTTCTTACAGCAATGGCTCATCGTCAGGATATTCTTCAGGAATCACTACACCAGAATTGTCAGATGAAGAAGAGGAAGAAGAAGAAGACAAGAATGACGATGACGACGATGTCGACGATGATGAAAACGTTAAAAATTTCGGTAACTTAGATTTCAAAAATTTGGATTTGGATTAAAATGGTTAGGACTCAGGGAAACTTTTCATAAACTGTGAATTAAAAAAAAAATACAAATGGTAGTAGCTAGGATTAGGGCTCACAAGGTTTATAGCAACAGGTTTTCTATATAATAAATAAGCAAATTACTAACATAATAGCTGTTGGCAGACACTCTTTGTTCATTTATCATCTTGATTTCTACTTCATATTCAAGGATTATTTGTATAGTCATTATCTTCACCTCTACTTCATACTTAACTAACAAGCGCTAAAACTATTACTAATGTCACTATACACAACGCAACTAACAAGATACAACTCCATTTACCCTTTCTTCTTTGATATTCATCAGCTTTAACCAATTCAGTTTGTGCTTGTTGAGTATTCCCGTGCAATTGCAAAATGTTTTCTTCAATAGAGTCCAATTGTTCACCTTGTTGATTTACCAATTGTCCCAAATCTTTGAATATTGAGTTAATTTCAGTTATTCCTTCATTTATTTGATTTATTTCTTGATTACGTTCTTCAGTAAGTAATAGATGGTACTGCAATTCAGTTTCATTTATATCATCTTCCTGTATACTTTGTTGAATTTGAATTTGTTGATTATTTTCTCGTTCTCTTTCATCTTCTTGCTGTAAATGTTTTAAATGATCTTCAATTAAAGGAGTATTTTCGGTTACAATTATCGCTTCCTTTACTGGATGAAGCTTCTTTTTGTCTTTGTAAGATTTGGTCATTACTTGAAATTGTTTGTGTAAATCATTAAATTCTGATTCTAATCTTTCTTTTATCACCACCTGTTTATTACTAATGACCAACGTTGGTTCATCTTTCTTATTGGTATGATTTCTATGATTATTGTTTATGACCATAGATATGTTATCTATTAAGACATGTATTGCTCTTTCCATATCGGAAATTTTATTGATAAGGATATCAATACTACCCCTCAACTTAATATTATCTCTTCTAGTTCCAATTTGTTTGCGTTGTGAATTGAACTGAGAAACTAAACCACCAAACAGTTCAAGTTGCTTTGATGTCTTACTTATAATGCTATCAAGCTCGTTTTGAGGGCTCGATTGACTTTGCTTCAAAGATTTCGATGTGGGCTTCTGTGCCTCGTAGTCATAATTTGCAAAAGACATAATGATTCTGAAATATTTAGTTTCGTTTCCTGAAGTCTTATAAGTATACTTTTAGGTGGACCTTCAAAGAAATCTTGCTATGTATCAGTTGAGAATAAAGGCGCTGAGGTAGATTATAACCTTGGATTTGCATACTGCATATTATTATCGCTAATCTCTCGAAAAATAATTTTGGCATAGAACAGCCAGCGCACTTTCGATTTGAAGCTCAACTGTCTTGCCTATTAAGAGAGAATGTATCAGCGTGCAAGAAGGTAGATTGTCATTTAAAACCTGGAAAAGGATAAATGAAATACCCCACTAACCAAATGATTGTTTTCATATAACCATAAAGAAATTATTTTAGACGCTTTTGAGGCAACTTCTCTATTGTAGTTTCTCTAACACTTTTCTTCGCAAATGAGAAAGAATTGCAACCCTCTGGAATTGCCCTATTTCATTTTTCGCAGCCAATACTTTCCTTGAAAGTCATAAGAACTCTTTTTGAGAGCTTCTCCTCAAATATACTATAACACTATTAAGATCAGAAGTGACTATTTAAAAGCTGAAATGTTCAGTAAGTATTATCAATTTGTAATTCATTGATAAATTGACCTTACATTTCTCCTTGCGATTTTCATTGGTCCATTCTCGATCTTCCGTGCTCTTTCTTAATTATGCAAATCTCCAATCTTACTTACGCAACAATTTTGGCTTACTTAGCTATTGTAAATGCAGCTCCAGTTGCAGAAGGTACACTTGAATCTTCAAAACAATCAGCTCAATTAGAAAGTTTGCTTGCTGGATTGCAACAATATAATACTGAACATGGTATCAGTGTCAAGCAAACTAGAAACATTGCTTCCATCTTCAACGATAACGTTGATTTGGAAATTAGATCCGATCTTCCTATTTTGGATCAAATTTTAACCGTTTTGAAAAACACTGGATTGGCAAACATTGTAATTGAAGCAGTTTTACTTAACCCTACACTCAGAGATCTCAGTAGTAGTGTTACTATTTCCTTATTGAAAAGTGGAAAGGTCAATTTAACCGATCTTTTAATTTCCTTTGAACAATCTGGTTTGATCATTCTGTTTTTGAATTTAGCTTTGGATGATCCTGAAATTCTTCCTGGACTTCTTAGAATTGGTAAAGAATTACTCAAACAATTTGGTATCAATATCTTTTCTAAAAGGTATGAAATTACTGAAGAATTTGATCAACTCTATAGTCTTCAAGTTAGATCTGGTCAACCTCCTCAAGAAAAAGAGCCAGATTTATTAACTCAAATCCTTCAATCTTTAAATGATTCTGGTTTAGCAATGTCTGTCATTCAGAACTTGTTAACCAATCCAGAATTAGCTGAACCAGCCGCCATCTTCTTGGCTGATATCATTAAATCTGGTGCAATTACTCTTCAAGAGGTTTTAGTTGCAGTAAAAGAATCAAATTTGATTTTTAACTTATTAAGAGACATTTTAAATGACAGAGAGTTGCTTCAAAAGTTTGGAAATTTGATCAAAGACAGAATTTCAAGGGGCTTGATTTCTCAGCTGTACTACGATAGTCTTTGAATGATGTACCCTACACCACCAAATTTACTTCACTTGCAATGAAAAAAAACAAAAACAAAAAAAAAAATCTCTCTAACGTTATATCGCTTTTCTACTATTCATTATTACTAATTCTACCGTTAATATTTCATAATTGTTTTCTTAATACATGTCTCTTATGTTTAAATCTTGCAAATCAGTAGCGTTCTGTATATGATTAGCTCACTTCCGTACAATACACAGGAAGATAACATGAAGAGAAAGTTACGTGAATTATTTTCTTTGTTTGACGCGTCAAGACAAAAACAAACACAATTTTGAAATCATTTACCAAGTTCAAATCTTTAACTAAATACTTTCTCTTTAGTTCTATCTGGTAGATCTTACTTCCTTGCTGTATGTCTAGAGTTAACAAAAAGGACAAGCTTCGAGCTTTAAGGGAAGCAAGGGCTGCAAAGTCTAGTATCTTCCCTAATTCAGATGCTGAAGATATGGTGGGCGAAGAGATCTATGATGAAGTGGATGAGGATACCTATAGAGAGCACAAAAGAAAACAATTAATGAATGATGATTTCATAGTTGATGATGATGGTGAAGGTTATGTTGATAATGGTGTTGATGAATGGGATGATAGGACCAGACCTAACTATTTTTCTGATGAAGACGAGGAAGAGACATCATCTAAGAGACGGAAGAAGCCTAAATCTTCTGTCAAGGTGAAGAAGACTTCACAAATCAACAGTTTCTTTAAACCTGTAGGATTTAGTATTGAGTCAACGGATGTACCAAAATCCAAGAAAATCAATGCTAATGTAGATGATATATTAGATGAATATCTTGAGTCCACTCCCCCAATCAAAAAGCACAAGGTTAACCATTCTAAATTATTTGGATCTTCCGTTAAATCTCTGTCGGAAAAGAAAAAGCTCAAGGATAGCAATTTCGACTTTTCTATAAACGTCAAAAAAGAGAAACCCAAGCCTAGTCAATTTTCCAGTGACTATAGAGATGATGACATCTCAATGGACGCCCAAGAAATTGAAAATTCATTAGATCAACCTTCTTCTCCGATTAAGAAGCACATAAAAAAAGAAAATGACAACACTAGTGAAAATGAAAATACCGAGAAACTTCTAAAAGAAATTGAAACGGCAGCTCCATCTTCTATTGAACCTCATGATGAAGTTGAAGATGATTCTGATGACGATTCTGAAGACGATATAATAGTTTCTAGGAGACCAAGAGCATCTGCAACTAATATGCATAAGACGACAAATTTCTCTTCGGTCAAATCCACAGATTTTCCTTCATCTTCACCTTCAAGACAAACTGCCCACTCGGTTGTTAGTTATACCGAGAAACTAAACGAATCTAAAATCATCGATGTTGATTCGGGAAATAGTACTTTCAAGATGTTCTGGTTAGACTACTGTGAAGTTGATAGTTCATTATTACTCTTTGGTAAAATTCAAACACGAACCGGAGAACTAGTATCAGGAGTTGTACAGATTAATGGTTTATGTCGTGAATTATACTTTTTACCAAGAAAACACCGAGTGATCGATGGACAAGAAACTGAAGAAGAAGTTGGAGCAATTGACGTTCACTCTGAAGTAATTCCTCTTTTATTAGAGAAGTATCAGTTGAGTAATATTAGAGCTAAGCCAGAAACCAAAAAGTACGCATTTGAGATTCCAGGAATCCCTAAGGAATCAGAATACTTGAAAGTTTTATTACCATACAAAACCAACAAAAATAGAAATTTCATTTTACCTTCCGAACTTGAAGGAGAGACCTTTTATCACGTTTTTGGACCCAATTCTAACATTTTTGAATCGTTTGTACTTCAAAGAAATATAATGGGACCCTGTTGGTTAGAAATAAGTCAATGTGATTTCGATTCTATCGTTAATACTTCACACTGTCAGGTGGAGGTGGCAGTTCCTCTGCCATCTTGTATCAAGCCAATTACGGATACAAAGATACTTGCACCTAATTTAAATGTAACGTCAATATCAGTGCAAACAATAATGAGCCCAAAGACAAATAAGCAAGAAGTAACTTCAGTGTCTCTTGCAACTTACCGTGATTTACCACAAGATGCTCCTATTGATGATAACTTACAACCTGATGATTTAGTGACCTTGGTAAGACCAATAAGTGGAGTCAGTTTACCACCTGGACTTGCTCAACTTGCCCTCAAGCAAGGATTAACTTTGAGAACCTTACCTAACGAGAAAACTTTATTAAACTGTCTAGCTGCGTTGGTGAAAACTCTTGACCCAGATGTATTTATAGGGCACAGGTTAGAAAACATTTCTTTAGATGTTTTAGTGCATAGAATGTATGACTTGAAAGTTACAACTTGGTCAACATTTGGACGTCGTAATAGAAAAGCCTGGCCAGAGAAATTTGGTCGTAATAGTGGTGGTTTTAACAACAATTTACAAATAAGAGAGATATTTCAAGGAAGACTTTTATGTGACATAGCTAATGAAATGGGTCAATCTCTAACAACAAAATGTCAGTCTTGGGATTTAGCTGAGATGTACGATGTTGTTCGCCACAAGAAACAAACTCCACTAGAAATCAATTTTCACAACCCACGATACTCTGAAGATGCAAATTTTCTTTTACTAGCCTTGAAAGAAAATGCTAGTAATGTTAAAATTGCAGCAGAAATTGCCTTTGGAATTCAAATTTTGTCATTGTCCAAACAATTGACCAATATTGCCGGTAACGCATGGAGTCATACCTTAAGTGGTACTAGAGCTGGTAGAAATGAATATATTTTACTTCATGAATTCAATAAGCAAAATTACATAGTACCGGATAAAGAAGATCGATATCATAAGACTGCCAACCAGCGACAACAAGCCAAGTTGGAGGCCAGCGAGGAAGATGCCAGTACTGTTACTTCAAATAAAAAGCCCAAGTTTCAAGGTGGTTTAGTATTTGAACCTGAAAAGGGTTTGCACAAGAATTATGTCTTAGTTATGGATT
This sequence comes from Chernovozyma sophiae-reginae, assembly GCA_030564725.1. Lineage (NCBI taxonomy): Eukaryota > Fungi > Ascomycota > Pichiomycetes > Serinales > Debaryomycetaceae > Chernovozyma > Chernovozyma sophiae-reginae. The sequence continues at coordinate 48,473 of JAKTYG010000017.1, forward strand.
TCAACTCCTTATATCCCAGTATTATTCAAGAATTTAATATCTGTTTTACCACTATCGAAAGGGACAGCTATAACATCACGCACGATGAAGATAGGGATATGCCTACACTTCCAGAGAGAGATTCAAATCAAGGGGTGTTTCCAAAATTATTAAATACGTTAGTTTCTCGCCGTCGAGAGGTCAAAAAGTTATTAAAGAATCCTAAGAATACTCCAGAAGAAACCATTCAATATGATATTAAGCAGCAGGCATTGAAATTGACAGCCAACTCAATGTATGGATGTTTAGGGTATGTAAACTCAAGATTTTACGCTAAGCCATTGGCTATGTTGGTCACTAATAAAGGTAGAGAAATCTTGATGGATACTAGGCAATTGGCAGAGTCAATTGGGTTGAGAGTTGTCTATGGTGATACAGATTCTGTTATGATTGATACTGGAGTGGAGAGTTATGAAGAAGCCATCAAAATAGGAAATGAATTTAAAATACAAGTAAATGAGAGGTACAAATTACTTGAGATAGATATTGATAACGTCTTCAAGAGATTACTATTACACGCAAAAAAGAAATATGCTGCATTGAATTCAACAGTAGATAGAGAAACTGGGAAGGAATCAACAGTGTTAGAGGTAAAGGGTCTTGATATGAGAAGACGTGAATATTGTCAAGTATCAAAAGATATATCAACCTTTGTGTTAAATAAAATTCTATCCGATATTGATCCAGAGCAGGTCCTAGGCGAGGTATATGATTATTTGGAAGAAATGACCAAAAAGATTAAAGATAACACCATTCCAGTCGATAAATTTAAAATAAATACCAGATTATCAAAAGATCCTAAGGATTATCCTAATGGAAAGAATATGCCACCAGTAAGAGTTGCATTAAGATTAAGAGATCAAGGAAAAGTTATTAAAGCTGGAAGTGTTATAACCTATATTGTAACAGCACCAAGTGAAGATAATACAGTATCGTTGCCAGCAGATAGAGCTCGTTCAATTCAAGAGGTCCTAAGTAAGAATTCCAACTTAGTACCAGACGCTATGTTTTATTTAGAGAAGCAAATTTATGCTCCTGTGGAAAGATTAGTTGATAGAATTGAAGGAATTGACTTGTCTAGAATTGCAACATCCTTAGGTATGGATTCCAAGAAATTTGCTATTCGAGCAAGGAATAATGATTCTTATAATGGGGAAATAGTGCCACTTGAATCAAACATAAGTGATAGTGAAAGATTTAGACAATGCAGTTACTTAGTATTGCAATGTACTTGTGGAGCCAAATTTAGATTTGGAGGTATATTAGGCTCAAATGACTATAAGATTACATTTAATGGAATTTGTTGTTCAAAATGTAACTATAATTTCCCAATGCTTCGTATCACATCACAAGTGGAGCACTCCATCAGAAATCATATATCGGTATATTACGCAGGGTGGCTAGTTTGTGATGATTCTGCTTGTGGTATTACTACTCGTCAAATCTCAGTTTATGGAAAACGTTGTATTGGAATCTCAGGTAAAGCCTTTGGTTGCAAAGGTATAATGAGATACAAGTATAGTGATAGAGCACTCTACAACCAATTGTTATATTTCCAATCAATCTTTGACGTTGATAAAGCGAAATCTAATAAGCTTAGACCAATTATAGATGGGTTTGAAAAGAATTTAGAACCAACTGCTAAGATTGTACCAGGTCAAATAGAAGCGCTTTCAGAACAGAACAGAGATTTATTCAACGGATGTCAAGAAGTAGTTCAAAAATACCTTAATGATTGTGGTCGTCGTTATGTTGACATGGGATCTATTTTTGACTTCATGAAATAAAAAAAAAAAACAAAGTTTGCATTATTGAATTTACCCAGTTATATATGTTTCTTCTTATACTATTCAGATTCTCGTATTTGAGAACTTTCTACAATTATGTTAAGTTTAAGAAATTACTCCGTAGAAATACTGTTGGAGCTTGGACACCAAGTAATATCCCAGTTTTGTAACATTTTAAATCGATAGACTAAATAGTAAACTGCTACCTTTGAGTCCCTCTATCATTAAGATGGGGTTATAATGGCGTCTGTTATCTAAATTCATGTCACCTCAACACATTTTGTTGCGACCAAACCTGCGAAACCGATTCAGAAAGTACTGCCTATAAACCTCGCAATTTACACAAAGTTGTCAACTTTTCCTAAACAAAAAAAAAATAGAACTCCAAAAGTTTGGAGTATTCTCTATTAACAGGCAAACATGAACTTCAATCAAACTCCTATGAATGGTGATCAGCTATACTCCACCAACCAGCAACTGCAGCCTTCTTCTATGCAGCTGCAACAGGGAACGGACTTCAACCGAGATACTTTTCCGGCTCTACCCCCCCAGCTTGCCAACTTGACTCCACAACAACTCCAGCAGTTAAGAAACCAACCACAATTTCAAACCATGATGAGGAATTACCTTCAGAAACAACAGCAACAACAACAACAACAAGTGCAAGTGCAGGCACTGGTTCAACCTCAGCAACAACAGCAAATGAACAGACAAGGTTTCCCTGCGCAACAACAAATGAGTCCCCAGTTATCTCAACAAATGCAACAACAGCTACAACGACAAAGGATGCAACAAATGAATGCCAGCCCTCAGCTGCAGATAAATCAACATATGGGACGTCAACAAAGTGGGTTGGTTGATGGTTCTGGTATCAAATCCCAACAACAACTCCAGCAACTTCAGCAGCAACAACGACAACAACAACTCTTTCAGCAACAATTGGCACAAGGAGTAAACGCTTCAATGAATCAATCTCATGGTCAAAGACGTCAAATGCAACAACAGCAACAGGGTCAAATTTACCAATCAAATCAGCAGCAGAATATTGGCTCTCATAATGTGCCGGGAGCACAACATACACTGCATGCACAGTTGAGCCAATATGCTGCTTCTAACAGTGGCTCAGCTATGCCTGGAGATTCGAATCAAAGAGAGCAACTGCAATTGATGGGAGGTCAGGGAAATTTTTCTTCAATACCAATTCATACTGCTCAGAGTATCAACTCGTCTCAGGTGACGGAACCAGCTTTAACAGAGACATATCCTTTGAAACAATTAACTTCACTTACAGAATGGTCAGACAAGTTAAAGGAAGAAGGAAAAGAAGTACCCACAGATGTCTTAATCTACGAATCAATCATTAAGAAAGATAATGCGTTCATGAGTAAGATGTCAAAGCAGTTAAACAATAGTAAATTATTACTTGATGGCTTAGTTCGAGATATTAAAACATATACCGATATTAAACAATTGAGGATGAATGCTATCGCGTTGTCTCATAAGGGTCATTTTAATAATAGTATTTGGGGAGAAGGATATCAAGGCTATGGTAACGGAATTAGTAGTACATACACTAGATTAATATTACCGAAAGATTTTGGTGGGATTACCTCATATTTAACGGATTCACAAATAAATCAGAAAGTATTGGAGTCAGATAATGCCAACCTGCAACAATTCGTTCCAATAAGATTAGAATTTGATAATGAAAGAGATAAGTTTAAATTGAGAGATACGTTTCTATTTAATTTGAATGAAACTTCAGTTTCAGTGGAGAGATTTGTAACTCAACTTATTGAAGATTATAAATTTATTCCCCATCAGAGTTTCGATTCTATTTTAAGTTCAATTAAAGAACAAATCAGAGATTATAAGCAGAAGCCAGCATCAAGTATGGGTGAATTAAGAGTACCATTGAAAATAGATATTACTATGAATAATACTCAATTAATTGATCAATTTGAATGGGATATACTTAATTTTGAAGATCATGATCCAGAAGAGTTTGCTATGATTCTTACTGATGAACTAGAATTACCTGGAGAATTTACCACCGCAATTGCTCATAGTATTAGAGAACAGGTACAATTATTTCATCGAGCATTATTTTTAATTGGGTACAGTTTTGATGGATCATTTGTTCATGAAGATGAAATAAGAAATCATGTTTTGCCACAATTAAAATTATCTACTAGTAAATACAATGGAGAATTGACCGATACATTTTATCTGATTCTAAGAAATCCTTCATCAGTTGCAGATCATACTCCTACATTGATCAAGTTGACTCAATTAGAATTAGACAGACTCGATAAAGAGATGGAAAGAGAATCTCGTCGAAAGCGGAGACATAATAATTTAGACGATGGAATTCATATTAATGGTAGTAATGGAAATACTGGAAATAATGGTGGGAATGGAAGAGGAGGAACTTCGTCTCGTAGGGCAGCTGCTTTACATGGCCATGGTGCTAGAGGTGGTTCAATACTACCAGACTTGTCCGAACGTCCTAAGACATTCAGAACTCCTGCCCCTTCAAGTGTACTTCCTGGTGGAGTTGATTTAGGAGTTCCAGATATTTATACTTATAATGAGGTTGCAGTTCAAAGAACTCTGATTAAAAATCCTGACTATAAACCTCCTCCTGTTGAAAAGAGAAATGATCGTGTGAGTTATAACCATGACGTTGTTAAGGGAAGATTTATTGTGAATATAAAGTTGTGAACTGATTAGCTGCATGCAGGCACCATCCTCTGGAATTGGAATTATTTAATCTCAATTTCAAATTTTTATTTTTTTTAATTTTCCTTTTTTGTCATGAACTATAGACTCCCAAGAGAGTCCCCGCTATGCGAAAGAGCCAACAAAATGTGATAATGTGATAATCATGATCAATTTTTAGAGTTTCTCAACGAAAAATCCTATATAAGGATATGGAAGATCCAGTGAAAAAAATAAAATAAAAATTTAACAAAATCTATCAGAGGATTTGTCAAGTCACATAATTTTCACTAGCCGATATGGTCAAAAAGGCATTCATATCTGGAGTTTCTTCAGGAATTGGCAGGGAAATAGCGATAACATTATCTAACAGAGGATATATAGTATACGGATGTTGTCCAGAAGAAAATGTTTGGGAAACGAGAGAATTAACAGAAAAGTATAGAGTGACAGTATTAGCTTGTGATATTTCAAAATCTGAAGACGTTCAAGAAGTAGCAGAAAAAATTGGTAGTTTAACAAACGGAGAACTTGATATATTATTCAATAACGCAGGAATTGAAATTGGAGGACCAGCAATAGAAATTGAAGATGAAGAAGTTGAAAAATTGTTTAAAGTAAATGTTTTCGGTCATATTTATATGACTAAATACTTGGCTAAGTATATAATTGCAGCAAAGGGAAGAATTGCATTTATTAATTCCACTACTGCTAGGGCTCCAATGTCTTGGTTATCTGCTTATGCAGCAACTCAAGCAGCAATTGATCAATATGCTTTAGTGTTAAGAGGAGAAATGAAACCATTTGATGTGAAAGTTCATAGTATAATAACTGGAAATGTTCATACTGCAATTAGTGATAAAATAATTACTGATACAGTTCGTGGACAATACTATGCAGTTGATAGTGTCTACAAGAGTCTTAAAAGTTTAACCAACAAAAATGGAAAAATTTCTGCCAAACAATATGCCGACAAAATTGTAGAACAATTACTTAATCCTTGGTATAGTTGTGGATTTAATTTATATGGTGGTCCCAAGGCTTATTTGACTCATTTAGCAACTAGACTTTTCCCATTATGGCTACTTGAATATGTAATTGCTCTGAGATCTGGACAATTAAGGGTTTGGGCTGATATTAGAAAGAGGAAAAATTGTATAAGTATATAAAAAAAATTGTATTACCATCATTATAACCAAGTTTTTTTGTTGTTATTTATTGTCATGTAGATGATCTACACTTGATCTCAATGTAAAGGGTTCTCACTCTGATAAGCCTTAAATGCTCACCAATTTCATTTTCTTTCAGCAGTTTTTCTTGTTTAACCGCATTCGAATAATCATCCGAACCAGCCTGCCTGCACACAATCACGTTGCCCCTAAGAACTGCCCTAGTGACATTTGGTGAGTTACTTCTAAAAGAAATGGCGAATGACAAGTCAACTACTTACTTAACTTTTAACAGAAACCACTTTATAGGACCTGGACGTGCTACATACATACATAAATACATTATCTTGACCATAATCTTTATCTGTGATATTAAGACTGGGGGACATAGACTTATCGTAAACGAATTTGAATCCCACCAATCCATAATTTGGAAATAAATAAGCAAGTAAAATAAAAGGAGAGTTACTCGAATGAAACTAAAGGGAGATAATTCAAAGTATACTATACTTGGACAAGAAGAAGAGTTGCATGATTTTGCATTACATAAAGACGGTGAAGATGGCAACTTGTTAAATTCATTTGATAAACCAACATTTGATGAGGACCAAGACATCAATATATTTGATATTGATGATGCTTCTGTTGAAGATAGTAGATTAGTATCTCATCATGAAACCAATTCTTCTCCTCCCATTACTGGAGCTTCAGAAATTGACAGAAATATTCATAATGCATTTATATCCGAAGGTAATTCTTCTTCATCTAGTAACTTGGCCAATTATAATGGCTCTTCTTCCAATTTAAACATTAATGAAAACAACACCGCCCCAGAACTTGAAAGTCAACTCCCTAGGGTAAGACTCACTCCTAAACAAAGAGTATTGAATGTTTTCAATCATTTTTTACCATTTAGACAAACTTATGATAGAATAAATAATGGCTTGACTACTAGAAGAATGCAAACAAATTTGCCTGGTAATTTCGTTGGACAAGGAACTGATGGAGTGTTCCGTAACTTAATGGCAAAGCCAGACACTGAATCTAATCGTCAAGATCTTGAACTTACACCTCCTTCGTATGATGAAGCTGCTGCAGATGCTACACCTGAATACTGGGAATCTACTGTAATTTCTCCAATGTATGAAGATGAAGTGTTCGTGGAAGGCTTACCAGTTGGAAACATAGCCAATTTTGTGTGGAACGCTCTCGTAACAGTTGCATTTCAATTCATTGGGTTTGTACTTTGTTATTTACTCCACACATCTCATGCTGCCAAACAAGGCTCTAGAGTTGGCTTAGGAATAACTTTCATCATATATGGATATAGTATGGTACCATCTAATTTTGGTCATGCAGATATCATACCCGACCGATATGATCCAGATGATGCTAATCTTTTTGATATTGATAAGGGGACCTCAATATCTAGTGGTGGAACTCTTGATAAGTATACTTCTAAACTATTTCAACAGAATGCAGATAGTTCTAGTGATGCTTTTGAAGGTAAGACTCCTTATGTTTCATATGGAGTAATAGCATTTGGTTTATTTATTATATTGAAGTCAATTGTTGATTATTACCGGGTAAAGCAAATAGAGAGAGTAATACTTTCACCTCCTGGTACTAGTTCATCTCAAGATGGGACAACAACAACAACAACAACTACCACTACTGATGTGGATCCGGATATGGATCCAAACACTAATACCAACACTGCTTCCAGTGACATACAGGAAGAGGCATGAAAAATTCTTAACTTTGTATATTTTCTACAAACTAAATAGATTACAATGTACAATTTATTATATTATAATGGAATCTGTAGTGGAACTTCATATTACAACAACATTGTTTCCCTTCTTTTTTTTTTCTTTTTCGAAGCTTGTTGGGGGTTTGAGAGGTTCGTTTTTCAAATTCAGCTATCCCATTACAACCAACATCTTCTCATAAATAGTAAAGACAATACCACCACTCAATACTAACCTCCCAAGACGAGGAGTAGCACCTTTCCAAAATGTAAGAAGCCCTTCCTCTCTAAAGATTTTTGCAAAACAATTGAGAGTAGAAGAGTATTGCTTATCAGCACCAAGAGCTTGCATTCTGGTCTTGACCGTATCAATAGGCATGGTTGAATAGACAGTTATTATTCCTGCAAATGAACCCACAGCAAAAGTTGCTGCAGAACTCAATGGCTCGTTTGGCTTGGTACCACTAGCTTGTTGAATCATAGTCTTGATCGAATTATATGAACCTAATCTAACCGCTTGATTCGATGCTTGTCTTAAAGAAACTGGAACCACTCCAGCATAAATTCCTTTAAATCCCATATCTTTACAAAGTTTGACAGTACCAGATATGAGTCCATTTTGATATTTTGGTTTTGGAGTTTGCTTATCATCAATTAAAGCAGTTTTAATTGCTTCAAATGGAGTAACTGCAATTACAGATTCAAGTAGTCCTGCTCCTAAACCAGCAATCACTCCTCGTGGGCCCGACAATTTCCCATCTTTATCTACAAGTAAAGATTTAATATAATCAAACCCAAGAAACCTTACCGAGGCCTTAACTGTATTACCAACAATGAAAGCTGGACAACCAACATAAAGTGAAGAGATCCCTTGATTCTTAGAAACATTATAGATTAAAACTAATGGATTTCTGGATTGTATTGAAGATTTATCTACAAGTTGCAATCTTGTTTTCGCAAACTCAAAAGGATAAGTAATTGCTCCTTCAACTGCACCAGCTGTACCACCTGCTATAAAGGATTTAAATGGATCAGCTTTCTGAAAATTGTTAGTAAGTTTAATGAATTGGACTTGAAATGAAGAAAAAAATATTGAAAAATTGCAAAAAAAATATTTGACTACTTTGCTCGAATTGTATTGTTTCACAACAGTTTCTTCTCTTTTTTTTCGCTTTTTCTTTTTGATTTCATTAAGTAATCAACATATCTTTCCTCCATATCACTTTAATTGAAGAGTGCTTACCTTATTTTCGCTCATTTTGGATCTTGAATTGTAAAGAAAAGACTTACAGATGTCCATTGAAAAATGTGAGTCAAGGTGAATCGCGAAGTTTCATTCAACTCTTTGCGATGTCCGAATTGTGGAGATGGTTCATTCAATTTAATTCAATTCTATCTACAAGAAGTTTGAAGCTAAGCTAAACTCTTTTTTTTCTTTAATTTTTTTGATTCTATCTTTACACAGCTTTGTATCTGATTATGCATTTGAGTTTATAAATAGACAGTTCGATATTTTGGTAAATCTTTTCAAAGTAACACCAGTGAACCTTGATATTCTATACAGATTACTCATATTTGTTTTAGTTCTTTGAATGATTAGACATCACACATCTTCAAAATCATCAAAATCATCTTCATCATCGTCATCATCATCATCATCATCAGCCTCTCTTTCTGCCAATTGAGCATAATATGCAGTTAAAGCATCTTGAGCTTCCTTTTCTTTATCTGTCTTACCAACTTCATTAGATTCTTCAGGTGTCAATTTTGGTGACGTTGAAGTAGTTTCATTATCTCTTTCTGTTTCATTAGCAGCATTATTTCCATCATATCCATCATCCTCAATTTTAACAGACGGTGTTGTATCCTTAGAGATATCTGATATATTCATATTGGCATCTTCTTCTTCCTCTTCTTCTTTTAAATGTCCCAACCCTGAATTTCCAACTGTACTTTCTGAATGCCATGATGGTAAAGCATTCTGTTCCAATTTTTGTCTTCTTCTTTCCTTTTCCTGTTGCTCTCTTTCATAGTTTTCATCATTGGCGGTAATAGATACATGCAATGTGGCTTGTGATTTTGCTGACGAACTTGATTGTGCATACTTAACATTAGATCTTCTAACAGTGCTAACGGCATATGCTGCAGTAGTTGAAGCCTGAGCAGGAATAGCCTTCTCTAGTGATGATTCAAAAGAGTTGTCTTCAATATAACTGTCATCTATCTTCTTCAAATAGGAAATTATTGGGTCCACTTGAGCCATAAGTTTTTCAAGTTTTGCTTGACGTATTGAAGCTTGTTGACTTGAATCATCTTCAATTAAAATTCCTTGACAATTATCACAAACAAAATTTGATTTATCGTCGGATAAAAGTGAAATAGCATCTAATTGGGAGATTTTCTTACCACATCTTGGACATACATAACCTTGAGGGTTACCATATTTAGACATTTCATCTTTAATTACGTTGACTATAGAATGAACTTTCCATTTAATCGAATCAATTGCTTCTGTCACATGAATGAAGTAATAGGTACGCTTAGTGAGTCTTTGTTGAGCGTTTTCTTCTTGCTGAACATGGGTGAATAACAATCTATCTTCCACAAGTTTGAAACAATAAGATCTGAGTTCTTTACGATGTATTCCGAGTAAGTAAATCATATCGTCTTCAGATAGAACTGAATGAAGAAGTAATGCATCTAATATAAGAACGTATGGCTGAGTATAAAACCCTCGCGCAACAAATCTAACAAGAGAACGCACCGTATCATCCATATTATACCTATATCTTTATCAACTGAGGGTTCAATGAAGTTACTTCACTGATTCCTGAAGTATGATTAAAGAATTGTAATGCTGTCTCTGTGATTTTTGAGAAAAGTTCAAAATTTCTGAACAGAATTGGTCATGTGATGCATTCTGGAACAGAATTTCTTGCAAAAAGGAACACAGGGTTATGTAAGAAGGTACGGCTCGTTACGTAACCAACAAATGGAATTAGAAATGGGGTAGGGACGTAAAGCTGAATCACAATTTAGACAGAAGTACATAATGAGTAAAGCAGTAAGATGATAACTGATAAGATGGTCATGGTCAGAGTAAGAGAAGAAATGACAGAGTAAGAGAAAAGCATCTGGAGGAGAATGAAAAGAGTATGTAAGGAATATATACAGGAGAATGTAGAAGAACATGAAGCGGAACTTGTACAGATATATGTACAGGAAGGTTTAGAGGTATATCTAAGAAGTATAAGTAGTATCTAAGTAGTATTTAAGTCGTATGTAAGAAGTATAAGTAGTATCTGAGTAGTATCTGAGTAGTATCTGAGTAGTGATTCACGCTAAACTAATCTTATCCTCTAAGATTATAATTCAGATTCGCTTCCAAATCAAATAATGAGATTGAGAGAACTTCTTCCAAACTGTCCTAAGTAAAGCCAAAATGAGAAACCTAAATGTGTAGCCCAATTTGAAAAATGCATCAGTTGAAAAATCTAATTAACCTTGACCAACCATCAAATAAGCAAACATCATCACTATCAGCTTCCTTCTCATGTTGCCATCCCTCGTATCTCACCCCCTTTCCCTTCTCATCCTCCATCCAGAATTGTGACACCTCAAGTTTATGAAGATGCAAAATTTCATAAACCTAAAATGTCTCCTTGCGTCAAAGAACATTTCATTATGCATTCGATACGATTCTCTGCAACAACCCTGATGCCGCGCAATTCACGAAATAGCGTGTTTCGCGTCTGTTTATGTTGATCCTTGAAGGGTAATCCAATTACCCACTGGAGAACAAAAGAAGTGAATCCATTTCTATTTCACTCACTATGGGTGTTCAATTCTACTCATCCCCTTTTTTTTTTTTCTTTCTTCTTGTTATTCCACCATTTCAACTATTTCAATTTTTATTTAGCGTGTATCTACTATTGATTGATACGCGTAAAATATTTCTAGGTATATCTTAGTCGTGCCATCCACTTAAATCGTATTTTTTATCAGTTCATAGTCTACTTGAATCAGATAGTTCCTTTGCAAAGTCAATTCTTTTACTTTTAGCTTGATAGAAAGATTATTATCATTATCACCCTATAATAAATTCTGTCATAAGTTCATAAAGAAAGATACTTTCAATCCTTATTTAAGTTGTCCTACTCAATTCCCATCCATTCTAGTTCCATTTTACCAAACACGTCTAGTTCCAATTCTGCAAGCAAGAAAAAAAAAAAAGAAGGAGAGAAAAGAAGAAAAAAATTTAATAGGAAGACCGAAATTAGAATCATATATTGAACCCATTTTCATCCTCCCAAATCATTAATCATGTCGTTACAGAGAATCCCTCTTCAGGAATACTCGAATACGTACAATCAACTTACTGAGACCCCCACTTCAAAGTCTTACTCTAAGGGGCCCGCCATCACAACTCCTCCAGGAACTACAACTCATTTCTCAAAGAAGAGATTATCTATCGATACTCCAATTTCGAAGAATAATGATGGAACTAATAGCATGTTATCCAATCCTATCTTATTATCTCCAGCCTTTCTGTCTCCTCAACAGCAGAGATATCAATTACAACAACAGATAAAGCATCAACAATTATTGCAGGGCTTTAATAGCAATGGTAATAATAATAATGTCAATAATATCAATACTAAACAACTGTTAAATAATTCACTTGATACTCCTCCTCCTCCCAAACCTTCATTTCAAAGCGATGACCAACCTCAAGTAAAGAAAGTCAAAAAATCTCGTAAAGATTTTAAAGACTCACCTTTCGATCTTGATTCTCATGATAAACCTCCTTATTCTTATGCCACACTCATAGGAATGTCAATTTTGAGTAATTCTGACAAAAGATTGACTTTATCCCAAATATATCAATGGATTTCTGATACATTCAAGTATTATAAGCGTGAAGATGTTGGATGGCAAAATTCAATCCGCCATAACTTATCTTTAAATAAAGCATTTGTTAAAGGTGAAAAATCAAAGGATGGAAAGGGTCATTTTTGGTGTATACAAACAGGTTGTGAAGATCAATTTTTAAAGTCTAGAAATAGTAAAAAGCATCTGTATCAGGAAATAATGGATCAGATATACAACTCTTCTAAACCTTCAACTAAAACATCAATAAATTCTATTCCATCGTCACCAAATCAGGATTCAGAAATAACTAATGAAGATATTAAACCAAATTTCACTTCTTCATCTAAAAGAAGCTTTGAAGAAGCTGCAGATTACCATAGTGAAAATGATAAGGATGAAATAGAAAATGTTGATAATTCATCCTATAAATCAATTCTTGATCAACCCTTGAAAAGAGCAAAACTATTATCATCCAATGAAAGTTACGAATCAATGTCAAATTTAGAAGCTCCATTCAATCAGTGGAATAATACAAACAATGAAACTCCACAATTCATAGTAACAGTATCTCCAGATAAACCGTTGTTAGCAGGGAAAAATTTGACCTATACATCATCTTTCAGTTGTAACTCAAACCTTGAATTATCTCCTATAAGGCCAAGTGAAACTGGACCTTTATTGGAACCACTCACTCCCCTGAATAATATTTACAGATCATTACCTATCTCAAGTGAAAATCATCCAATAAATCCCCAAATCCAGGCCAATTTGCAATACCACTGTAATTCACTCGATCAATCTCATCAAATCCAAGTATTACAACAGTATAATATTAATAATCACCTTCATCCTCAGTTACAAGACCCAAATCATATACAAACTCAATTCAATCAACAATCGATACAAACACATCAAGTGCAACAAGTTCAAACAATTAATAATAGCAACAACCATAATCATCAAATTCATCTTCCCCCCCCTCAACAGCAATCCCCAACTCATCGTATACATCTCCCTCAACCACATCATCTGGCATATATAACGAAAACTCCTAAAAGTGGAGTTAAAACTCCCTTGAGGACTTTAAGGTCTCCTCAAACTTCTTCTCTCTTGAAGAAATTATGGAATTCTCCATCTTACTTAGATGAATTTTATTATTCTCCTTTGGTTTCTACTCATCATGTATTAAATTCTTATGACGATGACGACTTAATGTTAAGAGCCTTTGAGTCTCCTGCTGCAAAGAAATTATTTCCATATAGTTCTACTATTGCCTCAGGAGGGAAGAAGTTGTTTTCTGATTTGAAAAAGGTTGAAATGGAAGAACCAGTCAAGAGTGCAAAGAAAAGCGGTACGGAGAAGAAAATTGATTCTAAAGATGATTAATTACGTTGGAGGAGCGCAAGGCAAGGTTTCAAGATGTGGTTTCAAGATGTGGTTCCAAGAAAATGTTCCAAGATAAGGTTCCAAGATATGGTTCCGAGACTGCCTTGTTGCTTGAAGACAAGTTAATGTTGGGTAATGTTGGGTAAATGTATATTAGTGATATTGTGCTATATCATTCCTGGGTTGGATATATAACAAATGAAAGGGTTCAGTTTGGTTTTTTTGATTTTTTTCTATTTAGTTCGTTCTTTTTGTTTAAGTTTTAATTATTGTATTAATATTTGAAACCCCAATTTCATAATTTATATTATAAATCAGTTTTTTTTTAAGTGTAGCTAATCGTATTGTACAGTTTGGAAACTTCTAATGTTGCTACCAAAGAAAATCTATATCATTTAATCTGAACTTGCACAACCTTTGCATCCACAGGTGATACATTCTATCGTTTCCTGTTGATCATTCTTTAGTAATGTCAGTTTAGGTACTCTACAAATGCAAGTATTGCCATGGTTCTTGTCGGTAGTTGCGATGCAACTGATGCAACAAAGGTTCTCATATCCAGATTTCTTCCATTTAGCGATAAGATCACCATTAACATATTTCTGTCTTAATAGCCAATCATAAAGTTCTTTTGATATTACCTTTTTCTTATAATATATAGTGTACACATATCTTGAGATTTGATGGTTTATTTGTAATATTGGCCATAAAGAACTATGTTTATCTTCAGATTGAATCGATTTTGATTGAGCTTCTTTAAGCTTATTTAGGAGTTTAGTAAGGGTAGGCTCTATGGTCTTGTAGCCTTCAGGAGGATTTTGATTCCTTTTGTTCGATTTTATCTTTGCCATACTTACTATTTAAGAAAACTCAAAGAAGAGGTCCAATGAATATAGAGCTTACTTCATGAAATGTGTTTCAGTTATCAGATCGAGAGATATTGGAAAATGTAGAAAAAAAAAAGCAAAAAGAGATATCGACATCAGCAGGATTCGAACCTGCGCGGGAAATCCCAACGCATCACTCAAAAGATTCGAGTGCGTCGCCTTAACCACTCGGCCACAATGCCTTATTCCTATGACTTCTAAACAATGTTGGTACAACTCAAATACAAGAGTGATCTTGATTGATCCAAAGATACCAGTAAGGATTGCTATTTGAAGCTCTGAGAAGTTAATGGCAATGTCAACTCTTGACGTCATCTTTCAAGTACAAAAATAAGTTAACGAAAACCTTACAATAACCAACTAATTACTCCCTCTTTTAGTTACCAAGTCAAACTAATAATCTTCTTCAGCGTTGAATATGAACTATTTTGGTAGATCTTGAAAAAATCCAAAATTGGTCCATCCACCTCCAACGTTATGCAGTTTGGCGGTTGGAACATCACCGTGGGGCATGCACTATAGCAAAAGAAAAAATGTCGTGCATTTGATTATACATCAACATTACATCACCAAACAGTTCAAACACTAATTTGATTCAACTTTTAGCATCAGTTCTGTTTCAGTTTCAACACTTGCTCACAACTCGTTCATCTTTCAATTTCCTTTTCTGTATTTATAGAGTCTCGAAAGAGACAGCATTTTTAGTTTTTTACTGTTCATTATTTGATATTATGACCTCAGCTGGTACATCAACTTCTGCAGTTTTAACTTCCTTGGCTGCCAATTCTATCTTAGCTGGAATATTTATTGTATGTTTTCTTATACTTCGTTTGAAATTTAAAAGAATATATTCTCCTAAATCATCGTTTGATCTAGTATCAGATGATAAGAAACCAGATCCATTACCGAAAGATCCCGTTTCTTGGATTTTTATATTGTTAACTAGATCACAATCTTTCATCATTCAACAAGCAGGTTTAGATGGTTACTTCTTTCTAAGGTACATTTTAGTTTTTGGAACAGCGTTCACATTTGGTCTTCTTATTCTTATAATTTTATTACCAATAAATGTCATTGAAGGGAATGGCAATTCAGGATTAGATCAACTTTCAATTTCAAATGTTCGGATCCATCATCGATATTATGCTCATGTATTTATTGGTTGGGTCTTTTATGGGTGTATCATATTTGTAATTTATAGGGAATTATTTTTTTTCACTTCCCTTAGAGCTGCTGCTTTATCATCTCCAAAATATTCAAAATTATTGTCATCACGTACTGTATTATTTCAATCGGTACCGGATGTCTTATTGGATGACAAGCAATTCTACAAGATCTTCAATGGAGTAAAGAGAATATATGTCTCGAGAAATAATAGAATACTTGAAGCAAAAGTTAATCGAAGGCAATTCATAGCAGATAAATTGGAGCTTGCTGAAAATAAGTTGTTGAAGAAAGCAATTCACAATAAAATAAAAATTGATAAAAAGGAAGAAAAGGAAAGACTAAAGCGAGCAAACAATAACATTCAATCAGATGAAATTCAAATTAACTCCATGAATAGTATAGATATTGATTCTGAAACAATATTTCAGTTTGTTCCCGAAAATAAGAGACCCAGACATAAGTCAAATGGTTTGTTCTCCAAGAAGATTGATACAATAGATTATTGTTTGGAAGAAATTGCTAAACTAGATGTCGAAGTCAAAGCATTACAAAAGAAATATAGAAGTGGTACTCCCAAGAATTCATTATTTGTTGAATTTGAAAGTCAATATACTGCCCAATTAGCGTTTCAATCTATAAATCATCATAATCCATTGAGGATGACTCCAAAATACATTGGATTATCACCAACCGATATTATTTGGACAAATTTAAGACTCTTTTGGTGGGAAAAAATAATTCGAAACTTGATTTCAGTTGCAGCGGTTTGTGCATTAACTCTAATGTGGTCTGTTCCTGTTGCATTCGTAGGTGTTATATCAAATATCACATATTTAACCGATAAGATACATTGGTTGAGATGGGTTTATAACTTACCGTCATTTTTATTGGGTATAGTGACCGGGTTATTACCTTCAGTATTAATGGCTTTATTGGTTTCATATTTGCCAATATTTATCCGAGCTATGGGTCAATTAGCAGGATATCCATCAAAACAACATATTGAAGTATTTACTCAAAAATCGTATTTTGGATTTTTGATTATAAATTCGTTTTTAATTACAACTTTGTCATCATCTGCAACTTCTACTGTGACAAGAATTATTGAGAGTCCCTCAGAAGCATTGTTCATATTGGCTTCAGGGTTACCGAAATCATCAAATTTCTACATATCATATCTTATCTTACAAGGGTTATCAATTGCAAGTGGATCATTATTTCAAGTGGTTGGATTATTCTTATATTACATCTTGGGGTATTTATTAGATAGAAGTGTTAGAAATAAGTGGACCAGATTCTCGTCACTCGGATCGATTTCCTGGGGTACAACTTTTCCAACTTATACAAATTTAGTATGCATTACTTTGGCATATTCAATAATTTCACCATTAATTTTATTATTTGCTTCAGTTGCGTTCTTGTTGGTTTTCATTGCATTTTCTCACAATATACTATATTGTTTCGTTGAAGGGCCCGATGCAAGAGGAATGCACTATCCAATTGCTTTGTTCCAAACATTTACTGGGCTCTACTTGGGACAGATTTGCATGTTGGGAATCTTTGCAGTTGGAAAAGGATGGGGTCCAATTGTTTTACAGATCATTGGATTATGTACAACAATATTTTGTCATATCAGTATGCAATCAGCGTTTAGAGATTTGATAAATGTTGTTCCAATTGATTGTATGAGAGCCTTAGATGGAGTTTCAGATACTCCATCATATTCAGGAAGTTCGGATTATAGAGCTAAGGTGTTAAATAAAACGACCCATTCAATGCATGAAAGAAATAAATTACAAGACCATATTATAAAGGATAAACTTGAAGAAAATAAAATCAAGAATGAATTGATTATAAATAATCAAATCAATACTGAGGAATATAACCAAGATTTTGAGAAACAAGAACCAGTAGATGATAATCAAGCAATTGTGCCTTTGCTAGCAGATCGAGATTTCAAAACTACCAAATCAAATAATCCAATCGTTAGGTTTATCAGAGCAGATGTTTATTTAAATTTTAGAAACTCAAAGAAATTATTACCAGCAACCTATAATATTGAACCAGAGGTCATTGATGATAAACATGCATACGATTCACCAGTAACTTCGAAAAATATACCAAAGTTATGGATCCCAAGAGATCGGTTGGGATTGTCTAAATTTGAGATTGAAAAGTTATCACAAGTTATTGAAGTGAGTGACGAGAACTCGACCATTACTGATAAGGGGAAGATTTTATTCTTGGGACCACCACCTAGTTAGGTAGATGAAGTAGTCAAATTAGGTAGATTACTAGAGAGATTACTAGAGAGATCGCTAAAGAGATCGCTAAAGAGATCTCTACAGAGCACTAGAGAGTTCAATAGAGAGTTCACTAGCCGTATTGCTAGTCATATCACAAGTCATATCACCGATCACCAACTGATCACCTGCAGATCATTTGTTAGATCAAATACTTAATCACATCGCTAAATCACTTTTCGATAGGTCACCAGTCAGTTCACCATATCCATCACGTACTAGATCATTACACACATCACTTAGATAAAGAGATCACCCTCGGAGAAATAAATCCATTATTCAATTTATTTCGTGGAGTGATTTTTTTTTCGCTACCTCCATGGGGAAAACGTTCCGAATCGGAAATTCAAATTCGATGTGTGATAATACAAATCGTAAGCATAACACTAGAACCCTGACGTGAAATTGTAGTATTAGGAATGAATGACTCAGGTTCACATCCAAGGGTGAAACATAAGAGTTTACATGGCTCGGTTGATAAGATGTAGTCGCTAGGGGAAAGCATTATACAAAGTCATACTAATCATAGTGTATTGTAGTTATCTGAGAGGGTTCCCCCATTCAAGTGGATGTATGCAGAATTTTTCAATGGGCCACTCAACTCAATTCTCTAGCGATTCGGTAATCATGAAGACGTCAAGTCTCTACAAAAAGACAACCCATGATCGATATAAATAACCATTGCAACCCATTCTTTACTCTTATCATAGCATTTTCTATACCCCACAATACATCAGGTGACTGTCTTAACTCTATGGTGGTTTATTCCCCCATACAATTTCTTGGGTCATAAAATCAAAACCGCATGTTTTATATTTTCTTCAATTTTATTTTTTGTTTTTCTTTCGTTTCTCACTTCCATTTTGCCTTTCACTCCAAACTTTGTCCGTCGGCTACTGTTTAAAAAGGTGGGGAACTGCCAATCTACAGCAATTTGAATTCTTTTTTTTTTAGGCTTCACATGTTATACTAGAGGATCCGATTGTTATCTCCAATTCCTTTAAATCTTAACATATTTTCCCTTGGAACTGAAATTTATATACTCACAATGATTAAATCTTTTACTAGAATTCCTATTCTTCGAAGCATGAGAAATTCTTCTGGACCAATGAACCGGTTGATGATAACAAGTCAACATCTTCAACTGAACAGACTTTTAAATTCTAAATCTCAAGATTCATTTACTAATGTTAATCAAGGTTCTAAATATACAACGGATTTTAAAAATTATGCAATTGCTAATAACAACAAGATTGTTTCTTACTTCCATGATATACCAATAAATTTAGATATTGAAAATAAAACTGCCGATATGGTTGTTGAAATTCCTCGGTATACCAATGCTAAATTTGAAATCAATTCAAAATTACCTGGTAATCCAATAACTCAAGATATAAAAAATGATAAAGTTAGATTTGTTAAGAATTTATTTCCTTATCATGGATATATTCATAATTATGGAGCATTCCCTCAGACATGGGAAGATCCAACCAAGGAACATGGAGATTTAAAATTATTTGGAGATAATGATCCATTAGATGTTTGTGATATTGGATCTAATATTGGTAAAATTGGAGAGATTAAAAAAGTTCGTATTCTTGGTTCATTAGCATTAATTGATGATGGAGAACTTGATTGGAAAGTCATTGCAATTGATGTTAATGATCCTTTATCTCAAGAATTAATTGACATTCATGATGTATTTGTGAAATGTCCTGGTCTTTTAGAAACTACTAGACAGTGGTTCAAAGATTATAAATTACCTGATGGTAATCCAGAAAATGAATTTGCATTTAATGGAGTTTATAAGAATCAAGAAGAAACAATTCAAATCATTCAAGATTGTCAAAATGCTTGGAAATCTCTTATAAGTGGAGAAACTAAAGGTAAAGGATTACCAGATATTACAAATACTACATTACCATCGACTCCTGGTTATGTTAAACAATTTGATATTCCAATTGATTTCAAACAAACCAATGTTGACGATGCAGTTATTGATGAAGAAGTTCATAAGCAACATTTCTATGCCGTTGATTAGAAATGGGGAGTTTATAAAAGAAAAAAAAGGAAAGAAGAGAAAGAAACGAAATTAGACAAGACAAAAAAAAAAAGGCAAACAAATAAAAGAATACAACATATAACTAAGCTATACAATATATGTTAATAAATTATCTATAATCTAAACTATATCTGTGTTCTATATTGGTTATTCGAACAGTCTTGCTCTAAGCAAATGCTCACCACCTCCAAACTTGCAACTTAAATGAGATAGATTTCAAAGTCTTGGTCTATCTGCACAACCACTCATTATATAGCTGACGATCCCAGTTCTGTATATAATCTTCGTTTTTTTTTTGAATATTTATTTGTGAAATCAATTTGAAAGAGAAATCTTTTTTAAAAACAAACTTAATAATTACGTTGTAGTTTATTGTTGATACGTATATAGTTGGTTGTGAAAGGAAATGGCAATTGCTGAACCAAGGACTGTAGCTCCTTTAAAGCCAATAGAGCCATCACAATTATGGACTTTTGAGAATGCCCTTTCTCTTTTAAAGTCTTGCAATGATCAATACATATTGGAAGCTTTGGATGAATTTCTACTTGATAATAAAGTTATCTTGCTAAATCCATTCCCATTTGGAGACACTAAACAAAATGATACTTCTATTTGCAGTATAAATTCAGGTAAACCTTTAAAGGATTTATCCCTTCGAAATGTATTATATTCTAATATTAGTGCCGAAAACAACAATGATGCAATAAAGATCAGTGAACTATTTAAATTAGATTTTAAAGAAGTTCTTAGATGTATTTCTCAAGTTTGTAAGAGAGTACCAGAAAGAAAAGCAGTTGATTTAAGCATATTGAAATCAAAATTGCCTGATGATAGAGAAAAGCATTTAGAAGAAGAAAGAATAGTTCTTTATACCAGTAGAATTCTTAGAGATCGAAGAATTATTTTACATCTTGTGATAGAATTGCTTAACCATAAGACAAACCCAAACAAGTCTATTACGGTACGAAATCTAGGTAAAGAAATATATCTCGTCAAATCATATCCCGAATCGGTTATATCAACATTACAATTGTTGACTGACTTGTTAATAAGTGGCTCGTATAGGACCAGCTATTCTGAAAAATTGGACTTAATTGTTTATAATGAAATTGTTTTAATCATAACCGATCTTTTGAAAATTTTGATTGAATTGTTTATACTGAATCCTATGTCCAGCTCAAAGTCTAACGCTCATAATTGGTTCAAGTTTATGAAATCATCGAACTTCATGTTAACAATAGGTCCACATATGAAACATATTGAACCTTTTACATTAATCCAAGGGTTATGTACTTGTGTTTCGATTATATTATTGGATTTGGATAACAATTATGATGATAAGGATATATTTTTCAATGATCCTACTACTTTCCAAGAAATTAATGATACTATAATTGACCCTAAAAACATAAATTCAATTGTTATGTACTCGTGGATAATCGTATTGTACAGAAAATCAATTGTTATTGAAGAATCTTTTGAGATTAATCCTCTTTCAAAATATAATGACTTATCTACTCAAGATTTTAATGCTGACATAAATTATCTTAGCAAGAAGTGCAATTCATTAAATGTGTTTGATGAATTAAATATTTTAAATGAATTGTTACTGTTTGATGATGTATATGCTGCGATTCTAACATCTTTGATAATATCTGCATTTCCATTAATCTCATTAAATTCCAAAATTGCATCAACAATTTCTTCAATTTTAAGAATTGCTCCAATCTCCTCTATTGAGACTTTTTTCCAAGACGAATCTGTCATTAAAGCAATCATAATAGCTAGAGCAAAATTTCCCATATCAATTATTCCTTATATCAAATTAGCGTCAATTAATGGAAAATTTGCATTAAATGAGTTCAACAATTTGAAATCTTACATGGAGCAATTTAAAAAGGAAAAGTTCAATTTATTGTCAGAGATTGATGACGAGAATACAGACTTAGTTAAATTAACTAACTTTATAGATCTTTATCCACCATACGAGAGCAACAAAAAATTATCTTTATTACTTAAAGAGAATACTAAAGCAAAAGTTGTGCCATCTACAAAAGAAAATGAAGTTCTTGTAATTTTTTTATACAAATATAATGGGTGGGCAATACTTGGGAGAATAGTTCAAAATCTTGTGAAACTGTTCAATGATGCTGATATGGAAAAATCTGATCTTCTTGTTAACTTTCTTGATCTATTAAATCAGGTGGTAATTGATAACAATCATGAAAAGGAAATAATTATTGATGTCTTGAATTCATTATCTTCATGCATTGATGAATCAGATATTCTTGAAATCATTTTCAGATTATTTGAACAAAATTTACATTCTAGAAACGTAAAGATCTTAGTTCCAATATTGGATTTACTTTCATCATTAGTACCTATCATGTCAAATAGAATTTTACCATTTTTAACGAAATCTTCCTTGTTGACTAGTGATGGTAAGGAGGGCTTTGCTTCAACTATATTTGGAGCTTTCGAGATGAGTAATGGAGATTACCTGTTTACTATTTCGTTAATTAAATTAGTTGACTCTATTATTTCATCTTGCTTGTTATTTGATGTTGATCAGTACACACAAAGGAATAAAAGTTTACTATTATCGAGATTTGTTTCCCATATAATTCAGATTTTTGAAAGCTATGCTCATTGTCGGTTCGTTAAAGCATATCAAAAGATGGAAATTGGAGTTTTAATGATCGAAGTTTTTTCAAGAATCCTAAAATATGTTTATGAAATCGATGAAAATGCAAAACCAACAGAAAAATTCACTTACGTATTTGCTGATTCTGCTCAACAAATAGTCAATTCCTTTTTGGTTTCGGGAATCGATGATTCACGAACTTTATTCCCAATATTATCAATGATTGATTCTATTCTGGATCATTTTAATGTTTATGAAGCAAGAGATTTATCGGGGTACTGGTTTAATAGTTGGGTTCGTTGTTCCATATCATTCTCTCTGCTATTAATTTCAATTAGGTCTTCATTGAAAAGACCTCCTTCAACATTTGAGAAAAATTTATTTACCAAGCTTCCTTTGATAGTAGAAGTCTATGCCCTTCATGAGGCTCTAAGAAAATATGTTTTAGATTTCCTAACCACCTTAACTAATGCAGATTGGGGCGTGCTTCCACCCCCTTCACTCCTATCTCACTTAGGACATAATCATGCCCAAATATTGCTCAGATCATTAATATCAGATTTAGATAATTCATTTGATGATTATGATATGAAGATAAGTTTGTATGATTTTATTTGCTCAGTTATGGAAGGAAATCAAGAAGGTTTGAGTATGCTTTTCATCAGCGGAAGAGATGTGTATGGAGAAGTAACAAACAGCTGCAAGAGTAAAGATGGTGAGGTTGGACCTCGCTCTACTTCGTTATTAAATTCATTAAAGAAGAATCTTAGAGATATGAAATACTACCCAAATTCAGTGTCTCTTCATTTGGTTGACGCTATTTCATTAGCGTTTAACTCTTGGACTACAATAAGAGGTAATGACAATGATACTGAATTTCTTGAGATTTTGTTGGCTAGATTCAAACAGCCACTGTTTGTTGATGCCAAATCTACCAATTCTTATATTGAAAGGTGCTACGAATTCAAACTTCTTGCCAAAGTTGCAGAAATATTATCATTGTTTATCTTCACTACTAAAAATGAAGAATGTAGTAAGATCATTACCGAACTACTTTCACTGGAAAGCTTCAGATTTGAATTCTTGAGAAGGTTTGACACTTTAGGGTATAACCAGAAATTGCGTTCAGAGTTAGAAGATTCCTTTTTATCCAATTATGGTATACCAATATCAAAATTTTCTAGTTCTTTAACTAAAAGAAACACTTTTGACGAGTCCAATATTTACAATTTAAAAATAATGGATAAGGTGTTTGAAAGAGAGCCTAATAACTGGCCTACTTTAAGAGAACAAGTGAAAGCTTGTAATGTGAATATCCAATATCTGACTGCACAAATTGCTGTTGTTAAATCTCATGGGGCACTATTAACTGCATTTTGCAAGAGGTTTGGATCGAAATTGACTTCGGATTGGATATTCCTAGCCTCTCAATTGTTATATTTCAACGTCATGGTTGATGTACCTTCAGACATTTTTTCTGAAGTTTTCAGAGAGAGAACAGAGTTATCATTTTTTATTCTTTACACGTTATGCATCAATCCTGAAGTCAAGAAACACTCGGAAAACATCCTTGAATTAATAAAATTCACCTACGATTTGTTATCAAGTCCTACAGTTGATCTCACCAATAGTTTGATAAATGGAGGCGATGGGAATTATAAGACTTTATTAAGAATTTTGTATCTTTCACTCGATCTAATTAAGGATGATTCTGAGCTACTAATTCCCAACTTAGGAGTAATTTGGGATTTATTTGAACTAATTGTTGCAAGAGGAACTAAGACTTTGTTAATTGAAATTCAAAATACGTTATACTTATCTCGTAATAACCAAGTACAAGATCCAGAAATGTTGAACTCTATGTTTGAAAACCTTACTTTGATACTTTCGCTTTTGAAGATTTTTGTCAACTTGAAATGTCCAACCTCATCGCTGAAACATATAGGAGAAATTGTTTTAAAGCATAATACCCTTAAGTCGTTATTGAACCTTTATGCACGTTCTAATTCTTTTAAAGTTAATGACGAACTTATATTTGCTCAAGTGAGTTTGATGTTTATGCAAGAACTTATGAGTATTGAAGGAATTGCACAAAATTTCATTGATTCAGGGTTATTCCTCGTATTAACTGGTAGCAAAGTTTCAAAACCAATAACTAATGGTGAGTTGAGCACTACTAACTTGGCACCGTATTATTCATTATGGACAAGTGGACTACTTGCGTTGGTATTAACTACTTTTACCGTTCTTGGACCTCAAATATTACCTCAAATTTGTTTATTTCTGAAAGCATTCGGTAAGCAAATTGAAACTTGTATCTCAAAATGGTCTAAAGATCTGACTTCTGAAATTACTTCAAGTTTAATATCTGAGACAAGACAAATTCTTAGTTTATATGAATTGCTTAAAGTTTCAAATGTTCAAGAATTCTTGAGCCGTAACGCTTCTGGAGACCTTATTTCAGAAACTGGAGAAATTATTGATATGGCACTTTTACCAGGATTTGATACTGAATCAAGAAGAGAAGAATTTGTTGATAATCTTCGGAATATTTTGAAGCATCCAAAGTATCTTTCATCCCGTATCTTAGCTAGTAATGCAGATGAATATTCTACAGTTCATTCTTCAATTGCTGCTCGTCAAAAGTTTGTGAAAGATATAATTGATGAGATACGTGAGTTAAAGGATTTTTTCAACGAATAGACACAATAAAATCATATATACTTAGAAAGAATATTTGTATATCTAACCGAATTGCTTTGAATGAATGTAGATTCTCTTTTAGATAGACGCTGCTAAGATCAAAATGGTCGCACTCAGATTTATTATTTGGATACTTCGATAAACGATCGCGTTCAACATGAAAAATCCAAATTGTCGTAAACTAAAAATCAACCTTTGACAACTTACATATAAATTTAAATAGATATACATATATACATATATATACATATTCATTGAATACTAAATGACAGATCCGTTTTTTATAAGTGCACCAGGAAAGGTGATCATATTTGGTGAACATTCAGCTGTCTATAGTAAACCTGCAATTGCTGCTGCTTTAAGCTTGAGAGCGTACTTACTTGTTACTCCATCAGAAGATGCAAATGTTATACGATTAGTTTTCCCAGATATCAACCTTTCACATTCTTGGAAGAAAGATGAATTACCATGGAAAGAAGTTCGGAAGTTTGTTACGTTTAAAGATGGTCATCCTCAAACTACCGATGAGATTGTTCCAGAAATTGTTAACTTATTAGGTGAAGCACTTCTTGATCTTGAATCAAGTGTTCATTATACCACCTGTCATTGTTTCCTTTATTTACTATTGATTCTTTGTAACGAAGATGTACCGGGAGTCACATTTAGTATCCGTTCTACTTTACCTATTGGAGCAGGTTTGGGTTCTTCTGCTTCAATTGCTGTCTGCTTAGCATCAGCTTTATCTATTTTGGGAGGACATATCAATCAAGCAGAACATGGAGTAACAGAAAAAATTGGTTCCAAACAAATTCAAGACAGTGAGTATATTGACAATTGGTCGTTGGTAGGAGAGAAGTGTTTCCATGGTAACCCTTCCGGTATTGATAATGCAGTTGCAACCTTTGGTGGAGCAGTATTATATCAACGTATGACAAGTCCCGCTCAACCTTCA
The DNA here is from genome assembly GCA_030564725.1 of Chernovozyma sophiae-reginae. NCBI lineage: Eukaryota > Fungi > Ascomycota > Pichiomycetes > Serinales > Debaryomycetaceae > Chernovozyma > Chernovozyma sophiae-reginae. The sequence goes on from JAKTYG010000017.1 coordinate 74,915, forward strand.
GTTCGTACTACAATGCCAAATTTCCCACCAATAAAATTATTGTTAACAAACACAAAGATTCCTAGAAGCACTGCTGATTTGGTAGGAAATGTTGCCAGAATTAATAACGAATACCCCAAGACCTCAAATTGCATGTTAGATGCCATGGGTCATTTATCTAATGAAGCGTATCGTATTATGATTAGACCATTTTTTGGTGCAGAAGAACGTAATCGATTACGCGAGCTTGTCAATATTAACCATGGGCTTTTAGTAGCTCTCGGTGTATCTCACCCTTCATTAGAAAAGATCAAAATAATATCAGATGAAAATAAGATCGGTGCAACCAAATTGACTGGTGCTGGAGGAGGTGGTTGTGCCATTACTCTATTAAACGATGATGTTGATGAGAATATTGTTAAGAAAAGTGTCCATGAATTTGAAGAACAAGGATTTGAAACTTTTGAAACTTCTCTTGGAGGTAAAGGAGTTGGTGCATTATATTATAATGAAGTTTCTTCCGATGTAAGAGATAAAGTTTTCAATGAAAAGCTTTTTGCTGATTATAAGACTCGTGAAGATATCGTAAAGGCTTTGGGAGTTGAAAATCAACCAGGTTGGAAATTTTGGTAAAAATCGAAAATTCAACTTCGAATCATAATGATTTCAATACAGAGTTAGCAAGATATATAGAGATTTTGCTTAATCTAATCTAATCTAATAACTAAAATATAGAGTATATACTTATGTACAAGTGAAAATTATTCTATATACCTCTATTGAAAAACACGCTAGTGATTTTATCACCTTTTGCAGTGGTAAGATTTTGAAATTTAGGTTCTAATTTATCAGTAGGAAGTTCTCTAATTTGTGGGAAAATTGCCAAAGCTGGAGGTAAAGCAATAAGTGAAGTTACAAAAATCAATCCAATATTTGTAATAGTTTCAATTCTTTTACCCTTTCCTTTTAGAAAACGAGACTTTTGTAATTGAACAAGAATTAAAGGGGGAATTGCCATTACTGGGGTAGCATTAATAACTCTACTTACAGCAGTTTCTCCAACAGCATATTTAGCTGCAACACGAGAATTTCCTAAATCATTTCCTTCTTTATCAGTTACAGAAATACCTTTTCTTATTTCTTCACCACGCATGAAATATACATTAACAACCCCAGCACAAACAACTGCAGCAAATGGAATTAAACGACCTAAAATTGTTCTTGTATTGTACAGAAGAGATTTCAATTTTGGTACAATTGAATGAAGACCAAGAGCAATTGAAACTGAAGCTCCAACTGCCAATGTATAACTGGTGGCAACTTGCTTGGTGGTTAATGGGTGAGATTTATTTGCATTGCAAGTATTTATTGCAACGTTTAACGATTGATTAGCTACATGCCAAAATATGACTCCTGCTGTACCTAAATTAGGTGTCAACATCCCAGCGGTAACAACAAGATTGGATAAAACACATGAACTCATTCGGAATGGTAACAAGACAGTTTCTCCAGTATCAGGATGAATAGAAGAGTCCAAAATCTTCTTAGCTTTCCATAATTCTGGAGTCATATCAGGAATTAATCCATTTTTATAGTCCCAAACTAATCTACGAGCATTTTCAATATCTTTTCCAGTGTTTAAGAGCATTGTAGGATCAGAAATCTCAGCAGAATGTCTGATTCTTCCCCAGTAAGTTGTTAAGTCATATTTAGAATCTGGAAGTTGGATAGGGCCATCAATAGAAGAAGCCATTCTTGGAAAAAGTATAGATTTGGTCTTGGGACTTAGCAACCAAGTATAAATAGACGAAAGAAGGTGCTAAAGAGTGAGTTTGATTTCTGAATCCGGGCAGCCATTTATTTATTTATTTTTTTTTTTTCTTCTTTGGACTGCTCTTTATACTTAAGTCTGTTCGGGACCTGTCTACAGAAAAGATTTTGATGCGAAATTCATTCTTGGAGCCGATTATCATAATATGTATTCTATTTGTTCTCTGTTCTTATTATAAGAGATATGATCAACGGATATACTGTAGTGGTGGGATTGGGTATTGATATAGTTCAGTTATCCCGATTTAAAACTTTACTTACTAAAAAAGGTGGAATTCATTCATCATTTAGTGATCGGTTGATTCGTAGAGTGCTACATCCTATCAATGAACTTCCAAGGTTTGAACTTTTGCGAAAGGAGTCAAACGTAGATCAATGTGTACGATATATTTCAGGTAGTTGGGCTGCTAAGGAAGCAGTTTTCAAGACTTTAGATCGAGGAGATCAACAATCTTTTCAATTCAATAACTGGTATAGGAATGAAATTGATAGTAAACCATATATAAGTAATGATCTATATGCCAAACGACTGTCGGAGCAATTTTTACTTAGTATATCTCATGATGGAGGTATCCTTGCCGCAACAGTTTTAAGACAAAAATGTATATGACACGGTGGAACAAGGGATATTCATACAAGCGTGAACAGAATCCAATTTCTATAATATTGAATAATTTATTATTTTTTGTATTTCTAAATAATAATCTATTAGCTTCTTTAAATGTCTACTTATTCCCATTCAACAGTGGCAGGAGGTTTGGAAGTAATATCATAAGTAACACGAGCAACACCATCAACTTCATTGACAATTCTAGAAGCTACTCGTTTCAAGAAAGAATGATCGAATTCAAACCAATCGGCAGTCATGAAATCAATAGTAGTAATAGCTCTTAAAGCAATAACTTGATCGTAAGTTCTTTGATCACCCATGACACCAACAGATTTAACTGGTAAAAGAGCAGCAAAAGCTTGAGAAATTTGCTTATATAAACCAGCAGCCTTAATTTCAGCAATGAAAATAGCATCAGCTTCACGAGCAATTTTCACTTGAGCTGGAGTAACTTCTCCAAGAACTCTAATAGCTAAACCTGGACCTGGGAAAGGATGTCTCCAAACTAAATCATGAGGTACACCCATCAATTCACCTAAATGACGAACTTCATCTTTAAATAATTCTCTCAAAGGTTCAATTAATTTTAATTTCATGTTTTCTAATAAACCACCAACATTGTGGTGAGTTTTAATAGTTTGTGATGGACCCTTGAAAGAAATAGATTCAATAACATCAGGATATAAAGTACCTTGTAATAAAAATTCTATTTCTTGTCCAGAAGCAGGTTTGATCTTGGCTGCTTCTTCTTCAAAAACATTGATAAAGGTATTTCCAATGATTTTTCTTTTCTTTTCAGGATCAGTAACCCCTTTCAATCTGCCCAAGAAAAGATCGGCAGCATCAACAACGGTTAAATTAATTCCTAAACCTTCAGTTAAAGTCTTGTATACTGTTTCAGTTTCATTTAATCTCATAACCCCATTATCAACATAAATGGCATGGAAACGTTCACCAATAGCTTCTTTCATGATTTTGGCACCAACAGTTGAATCAACACCTCCAGAAACAGCACCGATAACTTCCGCGGTTGGTCCGACTAAGTTACGAATTCTTGAAATTTCAGTATCAATAAAGTTTTCCATAGTCCAATTATTATTTGCTTTACAAATATCAATAGCAAAATTTCTTAATAAATTTTTACCCTTTTCAGTGTGAGTAACTTCAGGATGAAATTGGATTCCAAAAATTGGATCCTTTTCATGGGCAATTGCTGCATAAGGAGAATTTCCTGAAGTTGCAACAATTTTAAAACCAGTTGGTAATTCATTTAATTTATCACCATGTGACATCCAAACAGTTGAATGATCAACATCCTTGAAAAGTGGACAACTTGGATCTTCAACATTCAAAGTAGCAGGACCATATTCTCTCTTTTCACCACGAGCAACTCCTTTACCATTGATCCAAGCTAATTCTTGCATACCATAACAAATCCCTAAAATTGGAACATTCAACTTGAAGATATCATGATCTACATGAGGAGAACCTTCTGCATAAACAGAATATGGACCTCCAGAAAGGATAATACCAGTAGGTTTCCAACTAAGTTCGGATATTTTTTGAGTACATGGTAACATTTCAGCATAGACGTTAAATTCTCTTAAACGACGAGTAATAAGATGGGAATACTGGGAACCAAAATCAAGCACCAAAATGGTGTCGAAAACGGCAGACACCTCTTGTACAGTAGTGGATGATTCAGTGGACATGGTACAAGTAAATTAGGATATAAACGGGGGTCTATATGATGTTAATCAAATCAAAAGATAAGGAGAATGACCTTTAACAAAAGGACCCAAGAAGAAAAAGACTCAAGCGAACGTTAGTTTATCAAAAAATTATTTGATATGCCACTTCGCCAGCACCTTTGGCTCATCTCAGGTTTTGTGTCATATAATCAAAAAAAAAAAATTGTGATTCATTCCTCGTAAATATATCTTTCTCTATATGCACTTCGAGGTCTTGGACTCAGATTACCATTTGAAAGGAAGTACAACTTGAAAACAAGAAGAACTCATTTCAATAAATATTACTATAGCGAGTGAATATCCACTCTTCTACGTGCTCCCTTTCAATCTCATATTATTTTGCTTGGTTCGAGCAGCTAGAAATGTTATTGTTTTGATGAAGGTGATGATTTTTTTGCCCATTTTCTCGTGATCTATCGGGAAGTCGCTTGAGATTCGTTCCCTCTTTCTGTAACACACCCTCTTGTACGTTTTGCAACTTTGTTTGTTTGTGAACTTCTCTGATATTGTTTAACTGGTTAAACTTGGATTTAATTTGGTTGATCTCCACGACACACGATCTTTTAATACAATTTTGCTATCATTTGAATGAGGTCATTGCCTACCCCTCGAGTAAATCGCAACCGAAGATGGAAAAGATTTAGACGTGCTCTAAAATCCCTTATACTTACCGGACATGTGCCGGATCCAGGAGCATTTCGAATAAGAAGAAAGAATAGAACTAGAACTGTAACTAGAAGGCATTTCTTTGGTAAAAATTCATTTGATTCGGGGATTCACATTGTGAATATTATTGGCAGAGTTGCAACCAGAGCCTCATTACCATTATGGAGCAGAATACGAGGAAACACCAGTCTGGTGAACATGATAGTTAGATTTTAAAACTGGTCAATCCGATGTCTCTCTTTGACAATGCCCTATCCTTTGAGACCTGTTCATCTGAAGAGTACTTCCCTTCGTTGTTATTGCAAACCAGGAGAAATAATCAGAGTAGATAAATATATATAAAATTAGAGGAAATAGTTGCAAATATTAAGGTAAAAACATTTGGAGAGATTGATAGTATGGAATCAAAGGGAAATTTTAACCTACAAATATATAAAAATATGTCAACTAGGAACTCGGAGAATAGATGTGACGGTTAATTGAATGTCATGTAAAGATTCAATACTGAAGTAGCTACCCTAGTGAATCATTAACATAGGTGAGTATATGCTTTGCAACACTGTTTCATTCTCAAGTTGTGAGCAGGAACATCCAAATTTTCGCAGCCAAATTGCCTTGATCGTTCTATATCCCACCAGTCAAACCCTAATGTTCATCAACTTTAGTCTGCAACACAACACTACATCTTTTTCACCCCAAAAAAACTCAAAATATATAGAACCAAATTGAATATCTGTCTTAAGTTAGTACTTGTACTTGAATACAGTTATCTTCAATATTGCCATATTTCAGCTTCATTGATTTTTTAGTTAGCTAACTAACTAAAGCAAATCCATCGCGTCCTGCATACATCTTATTCAATGAGATAAATTTTTGTATTTGATGGTCAGAAAATATGAAGAACCTATACTTGCAGAGCCTTTGTTAAGCATTTGAGTTGAAAAAGTTATCATTTACATAATTCATAATAGCCATAATGAGTGAAGACAAAGCCCAAATAAAGATCAAGCTTTTTACCAAAGATGAAGATGATTCTTTGCAGGTTTCTGAGGCTCCCTTATACGTTCCAGTATCTTTGAAAAGATATGGGTTATCAGAAGTTGTTAACCATTTACTTAATAAAGATGGAGAAAGTGATGAATCGAAAATCATTCCATTTGATTTTCTTATTGATGGTATATTACTTAGGACTTCTATTGAAGAATATTTAGTGAAAAATGGTTTATCAAATGAAGCATTCTTAAGCTTGGAATATACCAGAGCTGTATTACCTCCATCTTTTTTAGCATCTTTTAATAATGAAGATTGGGTATCCAGTTTAGATACCATAAATAGCACCAGCAAGACAGTTACATCTTCAAATATGAGAATTTTACAACCCAAAATATTGTCTGGATCGTATGACGGTATAGTCAGAACTTATAATATGTCAGGATTAATTGAGAAACAATACGTTGGTCACTCTGGACCAATTAAAGCAGTTAAATGGATATCTCCTACCAGAATAGTATCTGCAGGTAATGATAGACAAGTAAGATTATGGAAAACTTCATTTGGAGAGGATTTGGATAGCCTTATTGAAGATGAGGAGGATATTGAAGATGGTAAAACTTTAGCAATTTTGGAAGGACATAAAGCACCAGTTGTTTCATTAGCAGTTGAAACTAAAGCTAATAGAATATTATCAGCAGGTTACGATAATTCAGTGGGGTTGTGGTCCACAAATTATAAAGAAATGACATCTATTCAGCCTTTGGAATATGATTCCAATGTTATATCAACATCATCAAAGAAAAGAAGAAAAATGGCATTTCAAGATTCAACAATTAGACGTAGATCTCCTTTAGCATTCTTAGAAGGTCATTCTCAACCAGTTGAAGACGTGATATTTGATGGAAATGATTCGACTGTTGCATATTCTGTTTCTCAAGATCATACTATCAAAACTTGGGATTTGGTTGTTTCCCGTTGCGTGGATACTAGAACTACTGGATACTCTTTGCTTTCAACTTTACAACTACCAACTTTGCATCTTATTGTAAGTGGTTCATCTGCTCGTCATATTAATCTTCATGATCCAAGAATCAATTCAACCACTACCGAACAAACCAGTAATTTAAAATTGGTTGGTCATACAAATTTTGTGGTTGGATTGGATTCATGTCCTACCAATGATTATTTATTTTCTTCCAGTTCTCATGATGGAACTGTTAAAGTATGGGACGTGAGAGCCGAAAAATCATTGTATACTATAACCAGAGAATCAAAAGAAGCAATAAAAGGTCAAGATAAGGTGTTTGCAGTGTCTTGGGATAAGGATATTGGAATTGTTAGTGGTGGCCAAGATAAGAAGATTCAAATAAATAAAGGTTCTGGTATAACTAAGTAAACCATGATCCTTGATAGACATAAATTGTATATATTTATAAATATTTATATATATATATATGAAAAGTGGTTTACACTGAAATAGAAACAAAGTACAGATAATGGAATCGTAGATTATTAAAGTAGGGAAATCGAAGTCAAATATTTCATTATCATAGCTACCTATGTGTGCTCGTTGACCGTATAATCGTAACTTATTCACTTTGCCAAAGACTCTTTACGTCTAGACTTCCACATAGACATTCCGTAATAACCTTGCCACATACTTTGTTTATCGGTTATATATCCAACCAATCCATTGTCTCCATATTTTGTTGGTTCTTTTAATGTATTTACATATGTTATATCTTCCCAACCCATCAATTTACGAACCTTACAAAATTCATCACCAGTAAGCTCAGCTTGAGCGGCACTACCATATTTTAAAGGTCCAATATTAATCCAATATCCATTCTTAATAGAATTATTTGCATTTGGAGTTGTTAAAAGATTTATCGTATCCATATATTCAAGGATATTTTCCGCTGTATCCATAAAGAAGATCGAAAGAACTATAACGTTTTCATATTTCTCAATATCAGGAACTTCAAAATACCTGAAATCATCATGATTCAAATGAAGATTGCTTGGCTGGGAAATTTGGAAATTAACTTGTGAAGTTCGAAACTGAGCTGATGAATCCATGAAATTTGAAGAATTATGAATATATGGGTAAATTTCATGACTAGTTTTGTTTTGTTTTAAATCAATGCTATCTTTGTATATAAAAGAATTACATACGTGCATCAATCCACTATATTCCACCGAATGAACCGCTCCAAATGTACTCTTTGTATTATTTTTATCCTTCCCAATGTTAGCCACCTCATATGCTATTCTTCCCAACCCTGAACCTGGTACTATTATACAGGTTTTATATCTATCCTCTATTGGTATAATTGAATCTAAATCCAGATTTATCTGATCAATTAAGAAATCGACTTCTTTTTTTCCTTCATCACACCAATCTCGAACAAAATGGCCCAATGCTTCTATTACTCGATAATTCAAAGAAGATGAAGTATTTGCATTAGATTTCTCTTTCAAGATATCAAAATCTTGAAAAGATATTTCATTCTCTTCTATTGAATGATTGGCTATATCAGTGAACAATTCTTGATTGGTTCTAATCGATTGTTCTATTCTATCAAGTCTTCTCAAATATCCCACTTCTTCACATAAACTCTGTTGTCTCCAACTCATCAATTTGAATAACTTTTTATGTCTAGCGTTTACCTTTTTGGAATTTACAGAATATGATTGAAGTGATTTTATCGCTGAAAGTAATTCTATTTTAGATGTTTCAGATAAAGAACTAAATTTGGAGTTGGAATGATGTTTCAATGAGGTGGATTGCGGAAGATTAGGGCTTATACCACTGGGCAAATTAAATTTCGAAATAAGTTTTGAAATCATCGGTTCTCCACTTTTAATGACAGATGCAAACAATTTGGTTCTAGATAACATATTACTACCCATAAATACCATCGTTAACAACGGCACTTGAGAATCGACCAAGATAATTGATGTGATATAGTAAATAACTGGGCATGAAACCACAATCGCCAACAAGATGCTAGAATCAGATATTGGACGAGATTGATGAATTCGCATTAAGGAATTGATATGAAGATGTAAAAATTTTGAACGTAAACGCACAAGCTCAAATAATTATTATGGTTGAACGTAAACAAATAATGTGTTCAGACGATTGGGATCGTTAATTAATCCGTTCCGTTCTAATCTCCAGAGATGGTTTTTAAATCAAGATTCCGGTATATAACCCTTTTTTTAGAAGTCATTGTCAAGGCTAAAAAGGGTAGCACAAGTGATACAAAGGGTAAAACAAAAAGAGTACCAGTTCTTAGTAGAGAGTTTAATTCTGTAGGTTCATGGTCGATATATAGGTGGAAAGAACCAAATATAGCAGACACGATTGGGTTTACCATATTGAGATACAAAACCGTTTATTAGGCAAGGAAAGATAAAACATATATCACTTACAATCATGTTGGACGGCTTTCTGGATGTCACTCCAGTCAAGTTAAATGAAGAACAGCCTCAATTATGTCAGATATTATATGATGACGAATACAAGACTGTAATTGGTCTACTTTTAGCTTTATTTGCCCAAAAGGAATATTCGGAAAGAGCTTTGAAATTGACCGAGAAAGGTATTCAATTGTTAGCTTCCCATTATACTCTTTGGATATATCGATACGATTTGCTCGTTAATCTAAATAAGGATTTGTATTTAGAACTCGATTGGTGTGAAGAATTGGCGTTAGAGAATGAGAAGAACTATCAGATCTGGAATTATCGACAATTAATTATCGAGAGAATACTACAGAATGAGAAAGAGAACAATGATTCTACATCAAGTAGTTCTGAGGTTTCAAGTGGTAGAAGCTTCAATCCACATCATGAGTATCCTATTCTTGATGCAATGATTGAACAGGATAGTAAAAACCATCACGTATGGTCATATAGAAAATGGTTGGTGGAAAGATTCGAACTTTATCATGACGAAAGAGAATTGGAATTTGTAGATCAATGTATCAAACAAGATTTAAGAAACAATTCGGCATGGAGTCACAGATTTTTCATCAAATTTGGAGACGAAAAATTACCAATTGACGATAATTTGATTAAATCAGAGACAGAATACACTAAAAGAGCCATTGAAGGTTCACCTCAGAATGCATCATCCTGGAATTATTTGATTGGTATTCATAGGAAATTTAGTATTCCATTCAGAGAATTAGAAGAATTTTGCTTTCCATTTGCAAATATTTCTAAAGAAGACGTTGAAAGCTCCATACCGATGATCAAATCAACCTTTGCATTGGAGTTATTAGCTAAACTGTACTTGGAACAAAAGAAAAATGAAGAAGCAATCACGATTTATGAATTATTAGAAAAGACATATGATCCTATTCGTAAGAATTATTGGCAACATGAAAGGAAGAAAATTGCTCAGACATGAATGAAAAAAAAAACAACAGTACAAAGTAAAGTGAGCAGAAACAGTTTGGCGTCTTGAAACTCAGCTCCATGGTCCTTGTTTTTCAACTATGGTATAGCATACTTTAATTGAATGAACAATGACACAACTTTGCAAAAGAGATTGTAGAGAATATGTTTGAGTACGATCTTAAGATGTCCATAAGCTGTGATACACATTCCATCAGACCAGTATATCCAAGAAATCTTGCTGTCTACAAGTCTACAAGTCTGATTGGTGTTTCATTGTTATAGGCGCACCAGATTGGTCTTTCTGTTCCATGAGTCAGGTAGTCGCATGCCATTAACGCAACAGAGCCCACAAATAACTAAAGGAGATCAAAAATAACCTAAAAAGAGACTATTGTAGCTTCAAATTATCACATATCCATAAATTACCTATTTTAATGTAGGCTACTTCGAATCAGAATGTTTCCTCGAACCAGAAAATAACCTTATTATTTGTGCAATAACGGGGAACAATGTGAACTTTAAAGTTAATAAGAAATGTCACAAAGATTGAAGGTTGGATCACCAGATACTCTCTTAACTACACAATGTCTATCTAATAGAGACTCATAGAGAATGTAAATGGAGCCACATGATCGCAGACCACCATCTCAACTGAAACGTAAATTGAAATCGTTGCGTCAACTCGTCCAATGTATCTTTGTTGTATGGGAGATTATCATACCATAAACTGACAAATCCATAAAACAAAAATTGAAAAATATTAATAGTAGAATTGAGATAAGAGGGTAATAAAAATAGTAGTAAAGCTATTGAGGGAGACTCCAAATTAAACTGAAACTTGTAGATTAGAGATAAGACTATATACAACTTTGAGATAATACTAAAACGGACAGTAAGGTTCCAAATATAGTGCAAGGGATCGATTAGAGCCAATTTTTCGATCACCTGACATCATTATGAAAATGAACAACTCCCGTTCAAAAATTGTTAGAGGGTTAGCACTTTCCTAATCTGGCGGAGGAATGGGGGGGAATGTAATAGACAATGCATGTTTAAAGAATCTAAGTTTCTATTTCCCCGACAATCCTTGTAAGCATCATAAATCAATTTTGATCTTGAAAAGTTTCAGATGAAAAAGGGATTTTACTTTGCTACCAAGTAATTCGATTGATGTTTGATCTCTAGTAACATCAAAATGAATGTGAATTGAGTGTTTTTAGCCTGTGCAATTTTTGGTGGTGCACATCTCGTCAAGGGCTAGATTTGCTCATATGCAAACCACTGTATTTGCATGTATATTTAGCCGATGCATTTTTCAGTGCGGCTGTCTCTTTGTAATTAGTGAATTGATTGTCGAGCACGATTCTTTGTCTACTGCAAGGTTGATGATTTGGGCCAGACTAACAAAAAATGAATTTGAAAGGGGAGGTAATGTTTACAAGATTTGGTTCAAATTGAATCAGGAACTCAATAAGAAGATAAAGAAATTAAAAAAAAAAAAAAACAGTCAATTCAATTCTCCGCATGGTACGTTTATAATTATACTTCATAACTCGATTAGGAGTAATTCCATTTTCCAAAAAAAGGCAAAAAAAAAAGAAAAGTATTTCCTGGTGTTGCTAGCTATAGCCGAAACGCATAAATAGGAAAAAAAAGATCTGGTGAGGCGTACAACCTTAAACTTGATGAAATAAGTAACTTTCGTGTTGGCAAATCTGCATGCGTGCATAACAGGTAGGTCAAATTCAAACGAATAGTAGATTCGGCAACTTTCCGTTTACACAAAATTAATGGCTTACTTGAGTTCAATATATACCTAGAAAATAAATACTATTACCAAGGATATAATTGTGGCCCACTCACTAACCTAATTTTCCTGCCACCCTTATGTGTTGCCAGTTGCTCAAATCGGGAATTGTTTTTTTCTAGTACTTCTACTTCAGGATTATTTTGTGCGTACTTAATGTGAGTTTACCAGTAAACTCTGCACGTCGAGATAAACGCACAATGAAAATTTTTTAACAATCACCAATGATCCCCCAGTAAATGGAATCAAATATGTACAAAAGTTATAGTAGTTTGAGCTAAGAATCTGTACATAACAATGCAAAACTTGTTAATTTTTTTTTTCATTCGGAAAAGCGAAAACACCCATGTTTAGTAAGAAAAAATCACTAGACAAGCAGAATTTACAGAGACCAAATGATAATAGATAGTGATGAAAAGATTAGCCCATCAATTATTTCTGTTTCAGAGTCAATAGATAAATGAATGAAAGTTTCGTAAATATCAAGTGTTTTCAGTTCATCTCTCTCTCTTACATCTAAAATTTTCAATGGAATTGATCAAACCCTTTTAATTTTTCAGTTCAATCACAATGAGACTTTCATATTGCAGATACCTTAGCATTAAAATTAGCGACCTCGAATTGGTTCTCTTACCACAACCAATACCAAAGGAAAACCGTTGGATGCTCCGCACCACCGGCGTTCCATAAAGGGACATGTTTTTAGTAAATTATAAAACAAAAAAAGTTTATTTGAAGGCCCCTATTGTAAAGTTCATTGAGCCATTGTAGATTTATCTTTCTAATGTCCAGTCTCCTAATTGGATGCTCAATTTAGATGTAAAATAAATATTTTCTTCAGCTTTCCGGCAATAAGAGAAGCACACATTGTTTGAAAAATGTATTTTTTAATTGTTTATGCATGCTGTCTTTTTTTGAACAGGAATGTTTTTTGTTTTTTTTTTTCAAAATACTTTTTTCATTCTGTTAGGCTCGCCCCTGTACTGAGCTCGGAATACCGATTTGCACCATATGTCGTACTTCTCCAATTTTCCATTTTTCAGAAACTTCAATCTTTCAATTATATATACTGCATTATATGTTAGTCTTCTTTAGTTGTTCATAAAGTTTGAATTCGAAGTTGTCAAATCTTTTGTAATTTCTTTTTTGCATTCATTTATTATTTCAAGTTTCCATACTTACCTTGTGATACCATCGACTGGATTAGCCTGTACCAAATTTCGCAGAGTTCTGGTAGTGCCAAATTTTTTTGCTGATAAACAAACGGAAACGTAGTCAGTTTCACCAATTAGCTGTCTTTTTTTTACAACCATTAAGCTTTTAAGAATTATATAATTCTCTTTTTGCTTTTATTCGCTTTTTATTTCAATTTAGTTGCTGTTTCGTTAAGCTTATCTTGAACCCAATAGCATAAAATAGAAAGAATAAGTATCCAAACCACCACGATTCGTTCTCACTGAGAACCTGAAAAAGAACCTGAAAAAGAAGTTTATGCTACTAGAAAAGGGCTTGCCATATATCCAAGTTCTATTATCAATATAAACATTTGCACAGGCCGATAAGATTCATTGATATCATCTTGTTGTCAACATCACCTTGTTCTTAATTTTTTTGTATTTTTTTGGTGTTTTCGTTTGAAGAGTTCATCGTTAAAAAAAGAGGCGAGAACATTGAATTTACAACAGATACCAGAGCAAATTAGAAATTGGTTTCGTTGCTGGGTACTATCATAACTATTTCACCGTTAATACAAAGTAATCATTTCAGACAAAACTGAGCTATATCACCAGTGAATTTATCCAAGTTGAAAAAAAAAGAGAAAAAAACGCAACAGTGAAAATTGAAATATCAGACAACAGTTCCTGAAAATCACCGCTAAAGAAACTTACTACAATACAAAATTAAAAATTTTAAAATATGTCCGATTTCGGTGGTCTAGGAATACTATTGAAAGAGAAGGAAGCAATACTAAGTGGTAAATTGGATAATATAACCTCGAAAACATTGGAGAAAATAAATGAATATGAAAATTTATCTTCAGAAGCTTGTTCAGAAATATTACTTCCTCCTTTACCAGATGAAGAAGACATAAATCCGATATTACCATTATCTTCTTCTGCTATAGTAAGTGAATCAAAAACTACTTCAGGCTATAATTCTCCATTCTCAAATAATGAAAAATCCAATTTTGAATCAATTTTAGATGAAGCATCAAGAAGAGGTTCTGATTATAGTGAATTATTACTGAATTCATGTTTATCATCTTATGAACTTAATTCACCAAATTTAAACATCGATAATACTCCATTCCAAATATTCCCATCCATAAGTACTCCCGCAAAGGATTCTACACAACCAAGTACCCTGCCATTGAAAAGGTTGAAAAGTTTAAAGAATGGAATTAGGAAGCTTTCACTTTCCAGTAAATCAGCTCCAACATCCAACCCTTCAACCCCAAGTCTTTCTGTGAAACCAGTATTATCACCAATTCAAACTTTATGTAAACGTTCTAGTCAAGATAGTACTGAACTGTTTCCAGATAATCTTATGAATTCATTTGATAAACACAATTATTCCACGATATCAATGTCGAAAAGAAATAGAGCTTTATCAGGATCTGCCATAACACCTATAACTCCAACTTTTGCATCACCAGTTATTACTTTATCAGATAATTTACAAAATTCAAGGAAATCATTATTACACATTGAACATAGTTATTTTGATACTTTGAATAATCAGAAATTAAACGGAGGAGGAACTACAAATTCTTCAAATTCTTATAATAGATTTGATGAAAATAATTAAACTGATTCTACTAGAGATAATAGTTTAACAGTTAATTCACTTTCAGAATTGACCAGACCAAGTGAATTAATTGATTATTTTATGTTTTTAAAAGATCAAAAGCTGACAATTGTTGATGCTTTTGAAATGACAAGACATAAATTAAAAGAGTCTGGTTGGTGTTCAGATCATGATTTAAATAATTTACAATTACAACAAGATTCATCATTATGTCAACTTGATACCAAATTACTGCAAATTAAAGAAAGACTTGATAATGAATTCAATATGTCATTATTTAATGAATCTAACCAAATTTCGAATAAACCTGGTATTAATGATTCAATTAGAATTGAGAAGCAAACATTTAGTCCATCGCTTAAAGTTTTAGAAAATAGATGTTTTTCATTTTCTGAGATTCGATAGCATGGAAGGATCAATCTTCTTCAACTTTTGAACTCCAATGCCAAACATGAAAATCAAAAAAAAAAAAAATAAATTAAAATTTAATTTTTCCTTTTTTTCCAATTTTTTTTATTGTTTTCAATTTTTTTTTTTTTTTTTTTTTATTTTTTTTTTTATTTTTCCTTAGGAATTTTTTTTTTTTTTTTTTTTTTTTTTTTTTTTTTTTTTTT
>JAKTYG010000018.1:0-89783 GCA_030564725.1 Chernovozyma sophiae-reginae
ATCATTTAGTTGTTTCTTATGATATAAAGGCAATTCAAATGCAAGGTCTGACTTAGATTCGTTGTTATTAGCAACAGTATTAGCAGCAGGAAGTACAGGTTGCTTGACATCCAAAGACGTAGCAGCTACCGGGTCATCTAGGTTGTTAGATTTTAACTGCTGGTGCAGCAGTTGCGCTGAAATGTCGTCAATATGGTGAAAGGGTGCTTTAGCAAATGATATACTCTTAGTACCAAACTGACTAGCTTTTGGTTGTTTATTGTTTATTTTGTTGTAATTAGAGTTACCTAATTGATCATACCGGACTCCAGCAAGGAGTTGATCAGATTGTTGGCTCGAATCTACCCCTATATCAGAATCCAGGTCACTTTCTGAATAAAATAGGTTTGGATTGCCTCCTGTTCTAGGTCTATCATAAGCATCAGTAGTTTGATCTTCTTCATCACCATAATATTGATAGTTATCATTGATTTGGTTATACACGGAATGCAATCCAAATACCCGTGAAAGAAACGTATCACTGGCCTGATACTCAGACATTCTTTAAAGAGTAAACTGAAATGAATTGATAAGATAAACCCTTTGTGGGACAAGATAAAGATATCTTTAAAATGTGTGGTGCGGGAGTGTATGTAGATTATAATTGATAGGGGACTGCATAGTTGCCAGATAGAAATTGTCATCCCAAAACTGTGACGAGAGAGAACCAAAAGGATTGCATGTAACGAAAGCTCTTAAGAGAGAAGAAAGAGAAAAGTGGAACCGGTGAGAAGTTATGACGCGACTAGTTAAGGAATTATGTGCCCGTTTCTTACAGTAAGAGCAGTTACATGACAACCAATTGATTAGGATCTCTCCAAGACAAAAGCTATTTCAAATACTTTTCTCGGAAAATTTGTTAGAGAACATGATCATTTAGTTTTAAGAAGAAGGTAGGTCAACATGGAATTTCCCGACATCAATATGTTATTGGTAATAATGAGATTTTCTGAGATGTTTCCAGTTGGATGTAGCACATTAATTGGGCAGTTAGATGCTATGATGTAATGAATGAATAATTATATCGTGTCCGACCTGAAACCCACTAATTTTCTGACACATTTGTCGTCCCAAATGGGTTCTAGTTCAAAACAACGGAAATGTTCAGAATTCAAAAAAAAAAAAAATAAAAAAATGTAAAGGAATTAGATTGCAACCGAGAAAACTTTTCACCAATTGGTGCCTAATTCCCAAAATCAAAATATTCTCATAAACGATTCGGGGCAGTGTCACTTTGGACGAAGATAGTAAGTGGTCAGAAAGGGCTTTGCAATTGCCAAACAAACAAGAAAATCACCTACTTCAAGAGTGGATGCATTAGGAAGTCAGACATCTGGATCCACCACTTGTACTAATTTAGAAATGGCTACTATTCCTTTCTGAACGACGACTTTACCTTTGAAAATGAAGACTATACTATGTGCAACCTTGTGCAACAAGACTATTCTATGTAAATTAAGACCAAATAAACACTAAATAAAATCTATACAATGCATATTTTCTCTCAAATAATTGACGGTTAAGCTCAAATATGTTAATCTTAACATCCAAGATCCAGTTGACTGCTGATGAATCAATTTTCATTCCCTAATTCTCCTTCAGTTCCCATGCTTCTTGTCTTCTCTTTTTCAAGGCTCATCGATATTTCAGTATTTGTCTCTTGGCGCGTCGAAGTATTCAAACCACCAGTTGCGCCTCAGCGCTCAGTTCAATCTTCCATTTGCAGTTTGTGCAGCACAAACTAAGTCTTGCACATCAAATTCATAGGAAGGAGTAGAGGAACTTCAATCAGAATATTTATTGTTAACTCTTCTTTCTTAATCTTTTATGACTAGTATTCAAGTTTGATCTCTGTCTTCTATCGTTAATTTATTAAATCATTCTATTTCTTAAGTCGTTGTATTTTTGAAACCTACTCCCTTTTGTTTCTACTCCCCCTGCCAAGTTCTCGTCCGACAAATCATTGGAAGTGCTGGAAAAGGAAGCCTGGATCACTCACATCAATTCCAGATTAAAGGTTCTACTATTTTTTTGATTTTTATTTAAGGATTTTTGCAAGGATTTTGCAACTGGTTTAATTCTTTATACTAACCAGCTAGTAACAAGGTGGTAATATATAAATACTCCTTTACTTTAACTAGTATTGTTGTTCATTGGGGCTATTCTTAGATACTCAATATTGCCAAAAAAAATTTTTTTTTTTGTTTAACGTGGCTCATACTAGGATCAAGGATATCTTACTTGACTAACTATCACTAGGAGTTTGTTTATCTTATAATATTGTTTTGCTTTTATATCTTTTCTAATATTTACTAAAAAAAAAGTTTAATCGTTTTCATCGTTGCTTAATCATTCAACTACCTTCCCATATCCCTCCCAATCAATCTCTCATACCTATGCGTGATCTTACGTTTAATAACCCAAATGAAGAACAGAATGCAATACGTCCTAATAATCCGTTTGAAGATGAATTAGTTTCTTCATTTGAATCACAGAGACAGTCTCCTCAATCTTCAGATGAGGATTCTCAATATGGTAAACCTTTCAATCAATATAATGGATATTATTCTCAAAATGGAACATCATCAAATTTACTTTCACATCAAAATTCGAATGATCCAGAAGCATCTAATTCTCCATCTTCAAATACCTTATATGTACCTCCAGATTACGATAGATATCCTTCACTTGCAGGATCGAGAGTTGCTTCCTCGAGCTCATTAAACCAACATTTCTCTAAAATTTATCCTCAACAACAAAATGAAAAAATGTTAGAAGATAGCTCTTCTTCAAATAGATCCACAAATCCTTTCATTTCACCAGATTTTAGTCCCTTTGGTGGTTATCCTGCTTCTGCTTTCCCCCTTCATATAGATGAAAAGGAGCCTGATGATTATTTACATAATCCAGATCCAATTGCTGATGCAGAATATGATAAAAACAGAATGTTGTATGATTTAAAAAATATGGATAAAAGATCCTTGGGAGGTTTTCTTGGGTTTGTATTTTTATTCATTGCAGCTGTGGTTGTTTTCATCTTATTACCAGTATTCTTTTATTCTGGAGTTGCAGATAGGGCAAAACCTCAAACATATGAGGTATTAACTCAATATGAATATCCAATCTTAAGTGGTATAAGAACAAGTCTTGTTGATCCTGACACTCCAACTGCAAATTATAATAGAACTTCTAATAGTGGGGATGTGTGGCAACTAGTTTTCAGTGATGAATTCAATGCTGAGGGAAGAACTTTCTATGATGGTGATGACCAATTTTGGACTGCTCCTGATCTTCATTATGCCGCTACTAAGGATTTAGAGTGGTACGATCCTGATGCAGTTTCGACCGCCAATGGTACTTTAAACTTAAGAATGGATGCATTTAAGAACCACGATTTATTTTACAGATCAGGAATGGTTCAATCATGGAATAAAATGTGCTTTACCCAAGGACTTTTAGAAATTTCAGCAAGATTACCAAATTATGGGAACGTTTCAGGGTTATGGCCCGGTTTATGGACCATGGGAAATTTAGGAAGACCAGGATATTTATCAACAACTGATGGTGTATGGCCATACACATATGATTCATGTGATGCAGGAATTACTCCAAACCAATCATCGCCAGATGGTATATCATATTTACCTGGTCAAAGACTTAATGTTTGTACATGTAAAGGAGAAGATCATCCAAATTCCGGAGTTGGTAGAGGAGCTCCTGAAATTGATGTTATTGAAGGTGAAGTTGATTCAACACTAGAGGTTGGTGTAGCATCTCAGTCATTGCAAATTGCACCCTTTGATATTTGGTATATGCCCAATTATGATTGGGTTCAAATTCATAATGCATCAGTAACAACTATGAATACGTACGCTGGAGGTCCATTTCAACAAGCTGTATCTGGAACTTCAACTTTAAATACTTCCTGGTATGAATTTGGTGACGATGCAAACCTTTATCAAAACTATGGATTCGAATATTTGAACGGTGATTCGGATGGTTATATAACCTGGTATGTTGGACTTGACCCAACAGTAACTGTTCATGCCAATGCATTACAATCAAATGGTAATATTGGACCTAGAAGAATTTCTAAAGAGCCTATGTCCATCATTATGAACTTAGGTATATCTAATAATTGGGCATATATAGATTGGAATTCGATTAATTTCCCGGTGACCTTCAAAATTGATTATGTCAGAGTATATCAACCAGGGGATAGCATTAATTTAAGCTGTGATCCAACTGACTATCCAACATATGACTATATTCAAGAACATTTGTATGCTTACTCAGACGCAAATTTGACTTCTTGGACGATGGCAGGATATACAATGCCTAAGAATAAGTTGACAGGAGGTTGTAGTACATAAGCAAGAATATTATTCCTATCATCGATCATATTTTGTTAGATTTTGTTTATATATAGAATAATTAAGACAATTCCTATTCAGTTTATGTACATTTTTTCAAGTCAAAACGTATTGACTTGATCTTTTCTGTCGCTCCCTGGACCTTCTCAGTCCTTGTTTAGTAATTATAACTTAAATTTACCAAAACAAATTGAACTGTTCACTCCTCCAAATCCAAATGAATTACAAAGTGCATAGTTAACTTCTTTCTCCTTACTTTTATTTGGAACGTAATCAAATTTGAATTCTAGTGGATTATCATCCTTATGTGTCCCTAAATTATCTAGATTCAATGTTGCAGGGACTATGTTATCCTTTATTGCCTTGATTGTGAAAATGCTTTCAACCGCACCTGCTGCGCCAAGTAAATGCCCTATTGAAGATTTTGTCGATGAGATCGATAAATTATTCTTATCTTCAAATAAACTATTGAATGCATTATTTTCAGCTCTATCCCCAAGAGTTGTAGAAGTGGCATGAGCATTGATATAATCGATATCCTTGGGTAACTTGTTTGCTCTTTTCATGGCCATTTCCATGGCTCTTTTAGCTCCATCTCCATCTTCTCTAGGGGCTGTAATATGATTAGCATCTCCAGAAAGTCCATAACCAAGTACTTCAGCATATATTTCAGACTCATTTACTCCTCTGGATAATGCATGCTCTAATTCTTCTAGAACCAAAATTCCGCTTCCTTCAGAAAGAACAAATCCATTTCTGGTGCCATCGAAAGGTCTGCTGGCCCTTGTTGGTTCCTCATTTGAATCGACCACTACTGATTTTGCTCTTGCAAAACCTGCAAGCGCTAGAGGGTTTATCGATGCTTCTGCACCTCCACAAACCATTACTTTAGCATAATCGTTCTTGATGAAGTTGTAGGCATCACCAATGGAGTTAAGTCCCGTGGAACATGCTGTTGATACCGAGTGGTTAACTCCTCTTATACCGTATTTTATTGATATATTCCCAGCTGCCATATTAGTAAGAAGCTTTGGAATGAATAAAGGTTGAACTTTTTTAAATCCTCCCTTATCAAAGCTTATTGAATTTTGGTAGCAATCATCAAATGAACCTATCCCACTTCCAACTGATACTCCGGTGTTGATTTGATCTTCGTTAGATTGAGATTGAGGAAACCAATTAGCATCAGTTAATGCTTCCTTGGTAGAAGCCAATGCATATTGTGCAAACAAAGCAATCCTTCTGGCTTCTCCAATATGATCAAAATGATCTTCTGTCTGCCATTTACCATCTTTTATGGATCCCTGAGGAACTCTACCTATAACTTTTGAAGGAATTGTATTCCAACCACCTGTTTCGTAATCTGGTAATGTTGTGGTTGATACAAGACCACTTTTATTAGCTATGAGATTTTTCCAAGTGGTTTTGACTCCCACTCCAAGAGGGGTGACTAATCCTATTCCCGTAACTACTACTCTAGTCATTAAAGAAGTACTATGTTGACTAATCGGTAGCCAGAGTTAGAGAGTGATCTGGGGTAGATCTGAAAAATCAGATACAAAAAATTTGAGTGCGATTTCTTAATGGCTGAAATATGACAAATGCTAATTATTTGGTACCAAATTAAAATACGCTAATGGTGAAAATTATAGAAAATACAGTATATTTTGAACTTGTAGAAGTACCAATGGTTCATTAATGGGTTAATAATGATAATAATACATTTCTATATAAATCCTATGTTTAATAATACCATCCAAATCTGCTACCTTGTGGCTAATCCACACCGTAAACTCATTATAAGGCTCTCTAATTTACTTTAATAACTTTCTAAATGCTTCAAAATAAGCTTCGGCTCGTTTCTTAGGACCCACAATATAATTGGTGACATCCTCAGCAACAACTTTAGGAACCAAAAAGAAGTTACAAATCAAATACCAGAGCTTACGGTTCATTTCTTCATCTCCATTTTCTAACAACGGTTGAACATTGTTCAAAAAGACTTGTGCTTTAACTTTGTCTACCTTCTCAAGATTTATGCTGAGCCTTTTCACCTCAAGTTGCAAAAAGTCTTCTATTTTCTTCTTTTTCAAATTGATATTTGGGAAATTCTTCTTATTTAATTTCTCATAGCTTCGAAATTCACTGATCATAATTGAATACTTTCTAAACAATGTTTCGAAACTGGAGTCAGAAAGGTGTTCAGGTAAAGTGGACACTATTCCTTCAATTTCTGTTTTTAAAGATCTTTTGAACGTTAAATAGGGTCCTTTTGTATGGTCTTTGTTGCTTTGTAAGAAATTAAGATAAATTTGTTTCGAAGTAGGAAATGTCGAAGCAACGGGCCCTGCAAATTCAAAGCTAACAATCTCAGATTTTGACTTGTCATCGAGTTTTCCTTGTGTCCATTTATTGTAATATTCTTCTCTTTGCTTTTCAGGTATTGAATAATATCGGGAATCTTTGATAAAATCATTCACAAACTCTTCTTCGACTATAAACCATGGGTCGTAAATTGAGATGCTATCATCAAGTGAATCCAAAAGCGCATAGAAGTCTTCATAGCTACTTTCAACCTGACCTTGAGAAATATCAGCATCAACGTCAAGATCAAGATCAAGTCCTAAATTCAAATCCTCATTCAATTCTTCATCCAGTTCTTCATCATGTTTCTCATACGGACTGGAAGGATGAAGTATTCCTTCATCTTGATGTTGAGATTTTGGTTCTATAGTCGATTCTTCTAAAGTATCAGCGACTCCATCAAACAACAGGGGCTTCACATCCTCACTTTCTACTACATGAGACTGACTTTCGACATCAGACTTCTCCTCGGAGTCATCTTCACTAGAGCTGTAACCCAAATTCAAACCAACTGGTGCCTCTTCTTCTATTTTCGATTCGGAAGGACTCACCTCTTTGATATAGCCATCCTTCTCAAGAATGCCTAAAAGAAACGCATCTCTATCTTTGACATAGCCTTCATTTTCCACGTCATCGTCTAGTACGTTGGTCTCCGGATTTTCCACTGTAACTTCTGCCAGTGATATATGTCCTTCATCAGATTTGTGTAGTTCGTTGAAGCTTTCTCTCGCTTGAGATCCTAATTCATCACGTTTGGTAACATGGTCATCTTTTAATTTTAAACCATTTGCTTTCGCCACCAATAGCAGTATCTCTTCAAAATCTAAAGTCGAAGTAAAGGAACTGTCTACTCCCGATTCATACACTTCAGAAAGTTGCCAGTATGATAGCTTGGTATCCGAATTGAAATAAAAGTGAACTCCTGTTGAGGTAATAATCACGTTCCATGGGGTCCTATTATTGACTTTATATGAAACGTTATAAACAAATTTGGGAATGCCAACATTCATTTAAATTTCTGTTTATACATATAGATACATATACATCTATAGGCAACAAACACCTGCTGTCTATGGATGACTACTAAGAGCTACAAGTAAACTGAGTTTGCAGATGTTTCGATAAGGCTGTGGACTTTAGAAAGTCGCGGGAAAAAAAAAGTGCGACTCCCATTCACTAACAACTGAATGGTCTTCAGTAAGGGCCAACTCCTACTTAATAACTAATACGATACAGAATGGGAAATATGAACGAATGTAAGAATTCTCACTAACTAATGGATATCTGGATTCAAAGGGGATCAAGTGATTTCAACCTCAACTGGGTCATTAATTGGAAACTAACTTACTAACATATTAACTGACATTTTCAACCTTTTCTTTTCTGGAGAATCATAACTCTGATTCAATAATGAACTTTCTTCAAGCCGTATATTCTGTGAGTTTACTTTGTCTTCTTCCTTTTGTTCATCTTCATTATCAGCGTCATTATCTTCTTCTGGTCTTTGTTCATCGCGTGAACCTCGCTTGTACAGTTTTCGTATCCTCAGAACTGCTCGCTCTGAACCTTGATGTAAATTTTTTGCATGTCTTAATAATAAATCTCTTCTTGAAAATGGTCTATGACATATTCCACAAACAAATGGTTTTAACTTGTTGTGCGTCAGTAAAGTATGCCTTGTTAAATGTTCTTCTCTTGTAAAAGCTCGATTGCATTGCTTGCAATTGAATAATCTTGCATTGCCAGATGCTGTACGAGAGCCATAATTTGCCAGCTCTTCCACAGAGCTGCCTTGTTCTGAAATGTTTTTGATTGCAGACATTATGTGGAGTTGGATATTAATTTGTACGTGACAACAAGACAGGGTTAAATCAATCAATATAGTTGCAAAGTAATACAAAGAAAAAAAGAGAAACGATGACCAAGGGACAGAATAATGTTTCTGGATTATAATGAATCAATCTTATTTGATGATGGGATGATGTGGAGCTTGTCAGTAAACAAGTTCAAAAAAAAATACAAGATAAAATATGTTAAGTAACAGATTGCAATAACTCAATTCTGCAAGTCAATGTCCTTCTTTTTTGTTGTATGAGTTATTCTCTAAAATGTTTTCACGAAGTGGCCCTATTTTCCACCAATGTTGTGGATATAACTAGCCTAATCCTTCAAAGATAAATGACGGAATTGTGGGAATGTACTCTACCAACTATTTTCTTCAGAAATTAAGAATAAGTATGTTCAGGAGAATTATATCTTTCTGTTCTCTCAGGTATCAGTAATCACTTGGTTAATCTTCTAGATGTTGGTCTATATCAAACTTAACTATTTACTTTTTGAAGTGCTTCCAAATTTTTATGATTACCTCCTAAGATGTTTGTCTATATACTTCTCTCCCCACCCTCCCCACATCCAGCAGTACCCCGCAAAAATAAATGATAGACCGTACCTAAAGTGCATACTGCATGTAATCGGGGGTATTTAATGTGGTTCAATTGGGAAGCCTAAGGAAGCTTAAGGAAACCACATACAAAGAAGATGTGAGTTAATGAATATTAGGTTTTAAGCATCCATGGCCATTCATAAGCTAGACCAGTTAGGCGTCAAAATTACAATTCAGCTCAATTTTCTCTTTTTTGTTGTTTCTTTTCCTCTTTTGCTTATTTTGTTTTTTTTTTGCACTTGCTGAAGTTTCAGTGCAAGTGACTTTCTTGTGTTGCATTGTGTCTGCGATTCAAAATCAAACTGTCTCCATATTGGTAACTATTGGACCTTCTCGCTCGTAATCAAAAGTTATGCAGTAGCATAATTTGGTCTTAAACTCCTTAAACGTTCTCCCCACTAATCTGTCATCTCACAACCACTTAACTGGCTATAAAATTAATCTACTCTCTCCTCGCATCTCTTGGAAACGATTATTTGTTAATCAACCTATTATCATATTTCCTGCGCATAAGAGTTCTCGCTGTTTTTGTCGTCATCCTCAGTTAACCCGCTTTAGAATCTCACCAGATGAACACTTTTCGCTACAGAACAAGGTG
Organism: Chernovozyma sophiae-reginae; assembly: GCA_030564725.1. NCBI lineage: Eukaryota > Fungi > Ascomycota > Pichiomycetes > Serinales > Debaryomycetaceae > Chernovozyma > Chernovozyma sophiae-reginae. Next base: position 9,818 of record JAKTYG010000018.1, read on the forward strand.
GGGGAACAAATAGTTAAGTTAGATCAAAAATATAAAAAAAAATAAAAATAAAGAATAACTCCAACTTTTGGAAAGGGCGGGGGACATACAAACTTAGAGTGATACACTCTAAGGAGTGGAAACTTAGAGACTTGTAGTGAAATTTAGTTGGAAGAGTTCGTATAATCTAAGAGGGGGAGCTCTTCCCCATATCAGATGGAAATTTTCAATTGGTAATTTTTTGGAGAGCGACTGACATCCTTAGCCACTCTCATTCATCTCGGAAAAACGATGTGCAAATAATGGAATAATGGAACGGACAACAGAAGAGGGAAAAAGATATTGCGCGCTGTTGCTTAATAGAAAGAGAGTGAGAGAGCGAAAGGGAGGGGTGTGAGAAATGTTAAAGGGCTAGGGCTAACATGAAGGATACTTTCCTGACCCTTTAATGTTATCTTACGAGCAACAATGTACTTTACCGATTTTGGACACTCATGTGAATGCTCAGAATACGATTTCATTTTACAATTGAGATTCATTCTTTATCATTGCTTGACCTGTGATTTCGTATGAGGTGAACGGGTCAAGTGAAAGGGTCAAGTGCATTATTTTGAAGTGCAATGTGCTGCGGTGGCTATCTTTTGCACGAAGGTGCGAACCAATGTCAGCAACTTCAACTCCGTGGTGTCAATGGCAACCCAACCCATGAAACTTTAACTTTATGAGATGGAGAGAATCTGCAATGCGCTAAAGACAATGGGAACACAATCTACTCTTCATTATACTACTATGCTCTACAATGTATCATTACTCTAGTACAACTGGTACTCTAATAGCAACTAGTACTACATAAACTCCACCAATCTACTAAAGTTTCCCATCAGATTCTCTTCACCCTACTTCAAACTCTTCATCGATATAAAAGTCTCAACCCCAATGAAAACTCTTGTTCTCTCTATATCCAAAAGCTTCAATCTGAGCGTATTCGTGTGTCCACAATATCTGGTTCCTTTTATCTGGCTACGCTTATCTAATTCCTCTGATCCAATTCCTCTAATAGTATATCAACATAGTACACAACCATACTCTTCTTCATCTAAAATATGCCCCATACACACTCCATATCCTTTGCATAACCTGAGATCTACCTTCTATACTCCATTGCTTATCATTAATATCATTTAAATCTTTAATCCACATCTCTTGAATATTCTTTGGCAATATCTTCAACGACTGTCTTTTCAAGTTAATCACTTCAATTAACAAATATCCTTCAATATAGATTTGTTCTTCGGAACTAACTTCTCTATAAATATTCAAATATTTTTCAATATTATTTAAACATCTTAAGCAAATGAAGTTAACTTGGTCCCCATTTACCATAATTGGTCTGTTTGATAATTGTTTGTTGATAAAATTCCAAAATTGATAAAGTATAAATATCGATGGACTAATTGAAACTGCTCCAAATACAAGTTGTTGAGACTTCAATAGTTTATCAATCCCATTTATTGCTATGGATCCATCAACTTTTGTCTTTTGTAATTGTATCAATAACCCTCTAATTAAAGATCCATTAATAGTTGATTTGAATGGACTTTTCAAATCTTGTTCATATTTTGACATCAATATAGTTAAATCACCATCCCTAATCGATTGATGGATTTCTTTCTTGAATAATTGAATATCTTGGTGTGATATGTCTTGATTGTAATCAATTGAATAGTCAATTACCATTCTCTCTAAAGAATCTAGATCTGATTGAAGTGATTCCTTGGAAGTGATCGTTAATTGAGTTGAGGAACCATCATCATCATCATTTCTTAATATACTCAACATATCTGATATTGGTTTAAATACCCAGTTGTTGAAAAACCCAACAACTGTATCATACAAATTTGTTTGTAACCACTTCAATATCTCGTAACGATTTGAATATAGATTCCAAGAAGTTGAAGGGCCAAATTTAATGAAAACCAATATCAATGGCCAATATCTGGTAATAAAAGATGGAATTTTGGTTTCATTCAAACTTGCTTCACTATATGATCTTAAGGAAATGATTATATTATAAAGTCTTTTATTCATGGAACTTCCGAAGTCTTTGGAATTCAATTCTGAAGAAATAGAATCTGCATGTCCAGCTAGTACTATATCTTCTAGTGTATTAAGAATTTTGTCTATTTCTTCATTATAACTTGTCTTCACAAATCCATCTAATTGTAAAATATCAGCAAAGTTTCTGTTTGGTAAAGTATTAATCAATGTTCCTAAATTATAGGCAGTTTTATCAATCTGTTGATTCAATATGGTCCTCTTATTATTGATATCTTTATTAATAGACCTTATCGGAGCCCCAAAGATAATCCTCAGAAATACACTAAGCTGTTCAATTGGATTAAGGTCCTCATTGTAGAATTTTTTGGATTTAGAATTCAATTGAAGGAACAAATACGATGGAATGGCCAATGAATCTAAGATCTTCATCACAGTTTTTTCAATTGAAGTGGAAAGAACACTCAAGAAATGGTAAGTTTTCCCAACGAGTCGAAAGAAACTATTATCTTCAACGGTATTATCTGGCCAGTCACCGGCCCTTTGTTCTATTCTAACTGCTTGGATATCCAATTGAGAAGTTGAAAGAATTCTTTCTTGAAAATCTTTAATAATATTTTTGGAAAGTTCAACTAACTTCTCGGGTGATATCTGAATGAAATATATCCCCTTTTGCAACGAATTGTTATTAATTTCTTCCCAATAACACAATTGATCATTAACTTTAATTGTCAGTTCAACTAGAATACTTGATAAGTTAGAGTATATGATAACTAACAGATAAAGCCCAATAAAATTGTTTAAAGTATCATAAATTGGCTTATAAAGATCGTAATTATGGTCATTTCCCATTGAATTCAGAGATAAAGAATTAACTTTAACAAGAATTGGTTCTAATTGATCAAGACTGATTGCAGCTAAATTATTTTTGACTCGACTGGATTGATTGCTGCCACGATTTTTTGTGGATGTATCTTTTATATCTATATCTGTCTCGTGATGTGCTCCCACAAGGTAATAAAGTTCCTGGAATGCTTCTTGCAAATCAATCAATTCACTATTTACATTTTCTTCCAGATTTGAAACTAATTGCAAATCATTGATCGATCTTGATAACGTTTCACTTAAGTATTTATTAACAAATAGATTGACATTCGAAAGACTACTTGAAAGTTTGGAACTAATTATGTTAGTTTCCAGAGACATCTTAGAATGCTGCCTTGAGGTGATTTCCATCCTATAAGACTCAATTTTAGGAAACGAATCAATTAATTGGCTGGCAAATAAAAACTTTAAGGAGAAGCAATTGATATTGAATCTGCGATTTGATTCGATTGTCGCGAAAGTTTGGGCAAGTTCGTGAGGTCAAAGAATTGGATCGTAACAGGCGAAATTCTTTGGACCCTAAAGGATTCTTGAATTACTATAACTTATTTTCCACTAGAAGTCTGTTGTCCCAAAGAGATGTAGCAGTTTTTAAAAGGGACTATTTCTTTATACTACATTTATGAAATCACATTCACTCATTACTCTACAATTAAAAAAAAAAAACCTTTAGTGATTTGATGCCTTTCTTATCTTCCTTCATTCTCTCTTCCTCTCTATACTATAAAACTACTTCATTCAATTGATTAATTCTTTTCTTATATTTTGAAAATCTAGTCATCATCTTCTCTTTTCTCATCCAAAACTCCACTTTCCTTGATTAATAAATCAATTTCATCTTCTTTCCAGATCTTATGTAAAACTTTAGTAGGGTCAGCTTTAGACAAACTTAAGGTCGCAAATTCAAGTTTATCACTGTTTAAATTCGAACTATCCATAGTTTTCAGTAACACTTTGATAGCTAAGTTACATGCTTCTTTTAAATCCAATTCATCTTTAAAATCTTTCTTTAATAAAGTTTGAGCAGCTGAATTATTGGCACCAATACTTGTTGCTTTCCATCCACTATAATTCCCTGAAGGATTCGAAGTGAAAAGTTGAAATTGATATCTTTCATCGTATCCAGCATAAAGGAAACTAACCCCAAATGGCCTTAATCCACCATGTTGAGTATAACCTTGTTTAACATCACAAACTCTTTTGATTAATAATTCGCAAGGTATCTCTTCGTTATAAGTTTTTAAATGTTGTTGAGCAGTAATTCTTGCATTATTTACTAAAATCGATGCATCAGCGGTCATTCCAGCAACTGCACAAATCATGTTATCATTTAAGATGTACAACTTTTCTGCTGAACCATCATTATCCAATAGTTTAGAAGTGAATTTTTTCTCACACGCGAGAACTACCCCCTCAGATGAAAGTATTCCAATAGCTGTACCGGCTTGTGATATAGCTTCTTGAGCATATTCTACTTGGTATAATCTTCCTTCTGGAGAGAAAATGGTGGTTCTGGAATCGTATCTCCTCGACATTTTTTCTTCTCAATTATTAAAGGATTAGTAGATAAAATTAATTGAATCTACAATTGTATTGCAGTGATAGTAAAACCAATATTCTTTGTCAAGCGAACTTTTTGAAACAAACAAATAAACTGAACAATTGGACAAAGTATAAGATGGAGAAAGATTATGAATGTTAAGTTTTGTTGGTGGCGATTCGAAATCCAAACCCATAGAATTTGGGTATATGCAGGACATGTAAATATGGGACATATACTGAGAGAGAAGAACATACAGGAAAATGATATTAAGATTAGAAGCAATCACAATATTGCAGATGAAGAATAATCTTCTTTGACTCAGAGGTTACCCATAATACCAAGCACATCCTAGTTTAGTAGGATCTCTGGAAAGATTTTAAATGAAGCGACTGTATTACTGTACGAATCGAAACAAGAACAAAATCAATTGTGCTGTCTTTTGTTCTCGGTAGATAAAATTGTTGGAGCTCTCTTCTTTGTTCTCCCTCTCAAATCAATTAGACTAGATAAAGTATATAGTATGAAAGTGTTTATATCATCATCTAATGTTCCCATAGGCTATACCGTACCTTCATTTCCATCAATATTTTGGCCGTTGGGTCCACAAACATCAAGCTTCTCATCTCTGTATCTTTATTATACTTGGGATATGTGGAAGTTCACCTTATTTTGGTCTCTTATATGGTATGGGGGATTCTATTTTGCAACTGGTTTATTTGCTGGTTTAGTACATTTGCATAATCGATATAAGAATCCTAGAACCAATATATCTCTCTTAGAGCCATTAATCATACTTATTGCATACTTTATGATTGGATTGTTTCAAGGGTTCATTGGAGGAATGGTGGTTGGTATCATCATTCTGTCAATTTATAACGCAGGAGCTCTATCCATGACGACCTGGATACCTTTTGTGTGGGGATTTGCCCTGATTATATTTAATATATCGAGCCTGTACCTGTTGACTGGGGTTTTATTGTGAGAATTGGCGATTTCCCTATGGTAATGGTTTCGATTAGGAACTTCCTATGTATAAGCTCTTCGTACGTGGTTTAGGCTATTACTGGTAATGTTGAAGATTTCCATTTTATAACATATGTATCTCCAGTATCTAAAACAAAAAAAAAAAAAAAAAAAAAGAAAAGCAAGCTATAATTGAATCATATTCATAACATTCTATGTAGTATTTCAATATATAGTTAATTTATCTAATGTTAATGGTCAATTTCTCTATCTCTGCTTTATCTAGGTTAGTGATTTTCAGATGCTCTGTAATTGAAAATTAGTGCGATATCAGAAATTGGTAACTAAAACTTTGAAATCAATACTTTCGTTTGTTTATCTAAGAGATCCAAAGAAGGTCCCCTAGTAGCATAAAAAATATGGCCAAACCTTCTTCTGATCTCCCGGATCTTTCATTTCTAGAAGTAAATAGACTTGTATATAGATTCCAAAAGTCTCTTGGTATCGAACTGAAGGAAGTTCTACGAGATATTGCTTTACAATGTCTTAATTTTATGGACCACTTCAAAGGCTTACGCAATTCGTATAAGGAAATGATTCCATTCACTTATGTTGATGGAAAAATTGGTAAATTTAACGAAAAATGGGCACTTGAAGTCTCTTCTCAAACAATAAAAATAGTATCTGATATCACCAGTTTATTTGCAGAACTTCAAATCAATGATAGAAGGTTTATCGGTACTAGTAGGATCAATAATGATTCTCCAAGTCTTGTAAAATCCAATCTTCAAGGATCATATAGCAAATCATTAGACTTGTTTAGCGAAGTGAAAAAAGTTCTAGCAATTCATATCATTCAAGGTAATTACCATGCTGCTAATAAAATATTATCTCAATATGCTTCAAGTACAAATTTTATATCGCAGCCAAATTCTGTTGAAGATTTATGTTCTAATCAGTATTTGGAATATATATTTTATCAATACGTGGTGAATATTCAAAGATCTTGGTTTTCTCCATCTACTACTCCTTCTAGTTATATTACAACTAATTCTACAGAAGTTGTAACTAGTGGGTTTTCATTTTCAGATCCTCAAATCCTTAGAAATGAAGTATTATTCAAGAAAGCAGAAGTGTACTTCACAAAGAATAAGATATTATTTCAATCTTTCGACAATTCTGCTCCTAATAGTTCAGCTGCAAGTATGGGAAACTTACATAAGTCTTCAAGTTCTTTACTTAAACCAAGTCATAAAGTAATGCCAACTTCATCACGATCGATAGCATCATTATCCTCAATGGGAGCAGAACTTAAATCTGCTTCATCTCCTGTAAATTCAAATATCCCAAATTCACCAAACATTGAATTACAATTCTATTGGCTTATATTATGGCTTCAATTGACTGAACATTTTCAAAACTGCGACTTCAATGCATACTATAAAGACTTCATAAAGTTGTTGGAAACGGAACCAATAAATGGTATAACTCCCTTACATGTGCTATATCATCCAAATTTTGTGAGCTTCAAACAAGAATTGGTTGCTATGTTTGGAATATCCCTGTCTTTAACACTTCCATTCAAAGACTTATCCTTTTCGAATTCAAGAGAACATGAGCTGACAACAAGTACAATAATCGATTTATTTACTCTAGCTGATGATGACAATTCGAAAATATTGGAATCAAGAATATATGACTTGTTGGTAGCCCTTTCAGAAACAAAATTCACGCAGGTCAAGGTTCTTATTGATGAAATCGTTGTTCAACAGTTTAGTCACCAAATTGGATATGTCTTACCTCAAAGAAAATCACGTTCGATCAAATTCACTGAATTTTATGCTCAAACTGTTGACTTTAAAGCATTTTTAATGATGATATCTCACGTAAAAAGGATATCCAGAAGTACTATGTTAAGTATTCTTGGTTACAAGGATAATACAAATCTATCTAAAATTACTGAACTCTTAATATATTTAATTTCAATATTAAATTTGGGAGAATTTGGAATTGGATATGACGTGGAAGATGATTTTTTCTATAACAACGGACCGCCAGATAAATTATTATTGCTTAGAAATGAAGTGGATGAATTGTCTCATCTTATGAAAGGCGAAAGCATTGCAGAATTGATCCGTGGAGCTCTTATTGAACGATTTTTCAGTTGTGAATAATTGTGAAAAGGAGAAGCAAACTAAGAACGATAAAATGAGGGATAGGTTTATCCCAGAACTTTCAATCCGTTTCTTCTTTTAATGATTTGTATAAGGAGAAGATCAATTCTATAATAGCTAATCTTCCTTTTAGTGCATTTAATTTTGTTCGAGATATATCGAAACTGATGGGTCTAGTTTCCCCGTATTCTTGACCGTCACTATCATCATTATGACTATAAATGAGTCGATAGATTAACACACAAGTAAACATCACCACATATACTCCACAATCGTCAAAGTTATCTTGTTGGGCACACTTCATCCTAATAATTTGAAGTCTCCCATTGTGTACTAAACTTTTACAGGATTGCAACCTTCTTGCCAACTCTTTCAATAATGAGTTATCGTCATTTTCATCACTCATTGAATCATAGACATATAATTTGTTGTTAAGTCGATTAAGTACACAAAGAAACCAATGGTCTCCGTTGTTGACATCCTCCATGTTCACCGATTCGAAATCATCTATATAATTCATGGGGATGAATATGAACTTCAGTTGATTCAATTCCTTCATCGGTAGCATACTTTCCAAGATACTTGGATCTGACTTATCGTATGGAATATGAAGAAATAATTGAACTAAAGATGGGAACAAAAGGAAAATTTGTTGAGAGTGTCGAAATGATTTAATAAATGTTTGACATATAACCTCATACATGAATGCTATATTATTATCACATAACCATTCTTCTGGTAATATGTGGGAAAGATCAGATTTGTATAAAGCAATGGAATGATACTGAAGTATTTTATAGTCATTATCTGATTTCTTTGAAAGTTTCAATAGCTTAGAATGTATTAACTTGATGTTATCTTTAATTTCGTAAGGATTAAGTATTGCATCGTCACTACCATTGGTATTACCAATTGAACTACGGTTGATGGATATTTCTTGCAATCTCTTTTCTTTACGTTTTTTGGCAGCAGATATCTTTTTCTGTTGTCGAAGTTCTCTTTTCTGTTGCTTGGTTAGCTTTTTGCTACTATTGATATCATGTTCACTTTCCGAACCTATCTGTTCATTGTCTGATTCCGACTCATTTGACTCAATGTATAAATTCCATGGTAACTTATCTATGCCACAACTAGAGCCTGTATCATCTTCATCGCAATTGAACTTTGCCTTGGAATCACCTTGGACAAACCCCTTTTTATCTTCGAATATGATCATGGGATTGAGCTATAGCATGTAGATACGATCCTAATTGCAATTCCAAAGAAAGAAATTGTCAGTAGTGATTTTATTTGATTTCAGGGCAATTCAAATGTTGCACATAGTTGGTTGCCGTATACACTACTGACGAAGGAATCGAAGATTTCACACACATCACAAAGAATCGAACATTTTTTTTTTTAAATAAAGTGCTAATAAGCTGTTTGGCTCGTTCACTTTGGCATACCAACTATTATCGTTATGCTAATAAGATTAGCCTGTAAACAACATGTTGGGTCTGCTTTCCAGAGATATTCATTGGGTGTACATTCTGTGCGTAACTTGTCAATAATGACAAGACCCAAAATCAACCTCCCATATCGTCTTGGTCAACCTACACACGAAACAAGACCTCATTATCTTCCCAATCCTGGTAATATCACTCCTGGTATCTCTGCTCAAGAATATCACGATAGAAGGTGTGAACTTGCGGCAAAGCTTCCTCCAAATTCAATTGCTATTTTGGTTGGTAATGTTATCACTTATAGCTCAGGGAGTGTGTTTCATAGCTTCCAACAAGACAATGATTTCTATTACATGACTGGATGGTTAGAACCTAATTCTGTTGCAGTTATAGAGAAAAAGCTGGATAGTACTGCTAATGAAGAAAGCTTTGTTTTTCATATGTTCGTGCCCGAGAAGGACCCACTGGTTCAGATTTGGGAAGGTGAAAGACTGGGGATAGAAGGAGCTATGGATTTCTTCAATGCTGATAATGCTGAAGATATTTCTAAAGTTAGTAAGACCTTACTGCAACTAGTTCAATCAGCTGATTATATATATTGGGATGATAAATCAAAGGGTAGGATTGGTAACCATGGGATTGCTGAAGGTTTTAAGAACTTCTTCTCCACTCAGAATATCCCTCGTACTCCAAGAACTATTCAAGAGCTTGTAAAGGCTCTGAAGAAGGATGTTAGATCTGTATCTGGTCTTATTTCTCAGCAAAGAGAGGTTAAGTCCGATTCAGAAATAGAGGTTATGCAAGCGGCGGGTCATATTTCTTCTAGAGCTATAAATAAGGCTATTGCCAAAGTTGGATCAGATTCTCCCCTTTACAGTGAAAGATCATTAGCTAAATATCTTGATTATCAATTTGTGTTAGGTGGTTGTGATAGGGAGGCTTATATTCCTGTTGTTGCAAGTGGTAAGAATGCACTTACAATCCACTACACCAGAAACGATGATTTGTTATATCGTGATGAACTTGTCTTTATTGATGCTGGAGGTAAACTTGGAGGATATTGTGCAGACATTTCTAGAGCTTGGCCAAATTCTCCAAATGGGTTCACTGAAGCTCAAAAGGATATTTATGAAGCTGTGCTTGCCGTAAATAAGAAATGTATTGATCTTTGTCATAGTTCAAGTGGTTATTCACTTCATGATATTCATGAGAAATCTGTTTCTTTCATTACTGAGGAATTAAGAAATTTAAGTGGCTTCAGCAATATTAGTGAAAGTACCGTTGTTAGATATTTATATCCGCATTATATAGGACATCATTTAGGTTTAGATCTTCATGACATTCCTGGTACTTCTCGCTTCAAAAAACTAGTTCCTGGTAATGTTATAACTATTGAACCTGGTATATATGTTCCGTTTGATGACCAATTTCCAAAATGGTATCAAGGAATTGGTGTGAGAGTTGAAGATGATATAGTGGTTAGTAAAACAAGCAGCCAAATATTAAACTTGTCTAGTGGTTGTGTTAAAGAAGTGGTTGATATTGAACTGTTAATTCGTTCTGGAGAAGTAACTACCCCTGGTGCTTATGATGAACTAGTGATTTTAGATATCTAATACTAAAGTGTAAATAGAAATATAGATGTATATATCAAGTTTGGAAATACTAATGGATGTCTAAGGAACAACATCAACGAGACAAGGTCGTACGTAGTCTACACAAATGAATTAGATTTCAATATTTACATATCATTTTCCTTTTCTTAGTTGTCATTAACTTAAACCTATATACATTGGACCTTAACAATATAAAAAAAAAACATTGCACAATAATTAACGACCAACATTTAATAATAAGGAATTTCCAGATCCTTCACCTCCTTTGCTTCCACTTGGTAAATAAGAAACATTTGGAGAATTTGCTAAAGTAGCAGCAATTGCTTTAGAAGCTTCTAATCTTCTGATCATTAATAAACCATCACCAGCTTTTGCTAAAGCTTTTGAAACGGTTTCAGCACTCTCAGCTTCACCTTCTGCTCTAATAACACTTGCCTTTCTTTCTTGTTCTGCCTTTTCAACTAAATATTTGGCTCTCTCGGCATCTTGTTGAGCAATTTGCTTTTGTTCAACTGCTTTAGTGAATTCTCTTCCAAAGTTCATGTGAGTAATTGATACATCTTCTAATTGAATATTGAATTCCCCTGCTCTTCTAGAAAGTTCTTGTCTAATTCTTGCTGAGACCATTTCTCTTTGAGTAATTAATTCTGCTGCATCAAATTGAGCAACAATCGATTTTAAAATTTCATTACCAATAGCTGGTAAAACTCTTTCATCATAATCTAATCCAAGTGATTGATAAATTTTTGGGAGTCTTAATACTTCCGGTCTATGAAGAACTCTAAGAGTTAATGAAACATTTTGTAAATCTTTGGATCCAGTTGTGGTTGAGATAGTCTTAGGTTTTGTTCTAACGTCATAAATAATGGCCTTTTGTAACCATGGAATTAAAAAATGGGTACCTTCTCCAATAACATTTGGTTGAACCCCACTAAGTCTGTCAAATATAACTGCCCTTTGCCCCCCTTGAACATCGTAAAGGGATGATTGAGCAAGAGTAATTGCTATACCTGCTGGTAAAGCGATTTTTGATAAGACTTTAGCAAATCTGAATGGCATATTGTATCAAATGAATATAGATTGAATTTAATTAATTGCTATATATTCTTTAAAGAAGAAGAACTGTTCGTGAGAGCTTTATAATTATCCGCCACTGTGAGAGTTTGGTTATTCAATTACACAAAAAAAAAAAATTGTAGTTCACTGAGAATGAATTTACTACGTACAGGTGTTGATATATATACAGGAGTTGAGAGCAACGTGAATCTCAGTGTGCGAGCAACAATCAAATGGTTGCAACATTTCAACCTTTCAATGTAAATAACTGTCTCTCTTGATAGTTTCACCTTTCTTATGTTTCTTTTCTTGTCTTCTCAGAAGTTCTATATAAACTTAATATCTTTCATGCAATTGCCAAAGGTATAATATTCTTATCATTGGAATTACTCAAAGGTTGTGTACTCAAAGGTTGTGCAATTGGTTCTGTAATTGAGCTCTCATCCGTTATTTCAACAGCATTGGCATTCCCAATGGTTGGAGATACAACCTCTAGCATCTCGTCGCAAGCTTTTCTGATTTTATCATTGATAGTATATACTTTTTCATAAGAACCACTCCCAAAATTCAGAATAATTTTTAACCATTTCAAAAGATGAGCTTCTGAAGCAGAAAGATCAGTACGATCATTAAAAGTTTTGATAACGTATTCCATAGAAGGTTCAAGTGCTTTGTTTGAATGAGTAATTAATTCTTTTCGTTTATCAATGAATTGTTGTGGCATGTACATCTTAATTCCTGACCTAACAATACGGATATGAGTATCTAAAATAAATTTGTCATCATTTTTGGGCCACACAAATTGGTTAAGCTTCTCAACAAATCTGACGTAAGATTCAATAAATTGTTTCTGAACCACAACATCTACATTCTTCTTGGAATCGATAATTTTTTCAAGTTTCATTTTCACAATTAAACTATCCATCAATTTTATCAAGACGTCAGTGAAGTTTTGTAATTGATCCTTATCAATAGCTTTTCTAGGTGTTGGGAAACTACTTTCTTTCCTACTAACATTGTAGTTAGAATCCTTAACATGGTAAAGTTCTTTTGTCAAAATTGCAAATATTGAGTCAATGGTTTTGAATCTTGGTATTAAAGATTGTTTCACGTTAATTTTTGGATTAATTAAAGATGATATTAATTCTACCGCAATTTTAGATGGTGAGTTATCGGAACTGTTTTCACTCATTTTATACAAGAAATTTTCAACCATCATAATGTCAATTATGCTTTCTTTATGTGGTGGTGTATCGTTCCTTCCTGGGCCCTTTGATACACTTGGAACAAAACTAACAGCATTTTCTGCATTGTAATCTTTAAGGTTGCAATATTCGTCACTTGATATGATTCCTTCAGTAATCTTGTTTCCTTCAAGTTGAGAAATCTTTTCCAACTTTGCAGTATCAAGATAAATTCCACCCCATTTTGATAATCCATACCACATTGTCAAATAGAATTCCTTGTACAAGCCCAACTGAAGTAATCCTTCCAATAACAATCCAAATATAAATCTATTAATTGGTTCGTTTTCTTGCGCGAGATCAATTGAAGTTGGTAATTTTTTACCAAATTTCCCCTTTGACTTAAGGTACTTCTTATTATCTATAATGGCTTGAAGGACAGCGGATGAAGAGCGAGTTAGATCAACCAATTTCTTTTGCTTCCCACTATATAGGGCTCTGGTTTTATTATTCGACATCAAAGGAGGAGGAAATATCACATCAGGGTTAATATTGGACGCATCAATTGGATGAGGAAGTATATTGGAAGGTAATATATTATGAAACTCACCATTTTCCATAAGGTATTCAAAATCTATTGGCGTTTCTTTGTTGTATGCTTCTGCTTTCTTTAGAAGTTCATCGGTGATTCTAAGAACTTTAGATGATGGTCTCAATCTTGTATAGCCAATATCAGTTTCCTTGTATTTATCACCTAATACAACTTTTAATAGGGGTTCTATTTCTCTGCACCATACGCTAAGATAATTCAACCCTTGCTCAACATATTTATAATGACTCCCAATTAAAGAGTTTTGACCTGTTCCTGCTGAACCATTGATGAAGCAAGATGTGAAAGAAGCTACAAATGTAGAATCTATTTCAACACGACTTTTCCTTATTTCCCGTCGGTAAGCAAGTAATCGCTCAGGATTTCTTTCTGCTTCTTCCCTTGTTGGTGGTATAGGAGGAATTGCTTCGTTAAGTACCTTTCCAAGTATGAGTTCAGCCGTCGACACCAATTTAGCATCCATTTCAAGAATCCTTAATAATTTCTCCTCTCTTCTCATTTTACGATCATCCATCACAGTCTTAGTTCTATATTGAGAGTATTTTTTGATTCCATTGAGCAAAGTTGTGAAAGTTTGAATATTGGGGAAAAGACTCTGGTATTTGGAAGCTTCAGGATCACTTTTATCGGGTATAATTAAATCAAAGAATGACCACGCAAGGGCTTGATCATTAGAGAAGTTTCTTGTCAACAAATGCAAGCAAGCATTGAAATGTTCTATTGAGCACTTAAGGTCGTTATTGCTTATCACTTCCTTAATATCATCTGATTTGGGTTTAATTTCAAGAGTACTTTTCATGAAAGACTTGAATATTTCAATTGAATGGTTTGCTACATTATCAGAGACTCCTCCCCATGAGCTTGCTTTTGCAATACCATCAAACAATATTATATATGTTTGATTATTTAAAGGAATTCTCCATTTCTTACGATCATTATAATTTTTCAAAGCTCCTCTAATATCACCTTTACTAAGTAAAAACTTCATGATTTCATTCATTCCAACTGTAGAGGACTCTCCACTAGCAGCTTTGGCTAACCAAGTAGCTCTAACTGTATCATCATCTCTTTCCAATAGTTTCATAATTTCTTTGGTGATCACGAAGGAATCTTCAAACAGGTCCATTGAAATTCCAAGTAACAGCATCATAAGTCTTTTGCTTGTAGGTTTTTTGGTAATTGTACCAACTTCAATTAATGCTTTGAATATTTCTTTACAGCAGTCTGATTGTGGATCTAAATCTGATACTTTCAAGTATCTTGGGTTTATGTATTTTCCCTGTGAATCTTGTAACTTTCCTTCATAGTTTGATTGTAATAGTAATAATGTTTTCTGTTTAGAATAATTTGATTCAAAGGGATTATAGCGTCGGTGAACTCTAGATTGATATTGATTTGGAGATTTCTTAAGAATCTGGCCCGTCTCTAAAAAATGTCCTAACTTTGCCTTAACATGAGATGTAGCCTTCTTGGATGGACCAGATTTAGGAAACCTAAAAGAGAAAGAAGATGCATACCTCTTACTTAAAGATATCAGAGATTTCGTGAAAACCCTTAGCATCAAAGTTTAGGTCTGATGGAGTATGGTAGTGGTGAAAGAAAAGTATTCTTGAGCTGGATCCTCTCATATTCAGTGGGTGGGTTTACCTGAAATGTAAGAGATGCCTTAGATTTTTGGTCGCGAATGCGATCTGAATATTTTTTTTTTTCTTTTTTTTTTACTTTTCCAGGTCTGGTCTGAATTGAGCGATACTTAGGCTCTTTGATCTTGATGAAAACTAATTGTCTCTCCTACAATTTTCACCTACAGAACTCGTTGAAAGTATATAATCATAAGGATCAAATATTTAAATTTTACTATCTAATGTACAATGAGGTAAGTTTAAGTACCTGCATAATTTTGTGCTAGAATGATCAATGGATATGATTTCATATTTTGCTTGGGTCTAAAATGATATATACTCTCTGAAAAGTAACACTTGCATAAACGAATCATCATTATTGCACTGGCATTAGTGGTTCATCATAAATCAGTTAAAGTTTGTATTACTTCTTCGCAGTTGTATCGTGTTTCATTATTTTATTGATTCCATTATAACTCTCCATAGAAGGTAGCAACTCTGATAGAAGTACAACTAATACTCAATCTAATAAGTTGTATCTTCAGTTTTCTTGGTCTTTTTTTCTTTCTTTATAGTTACTTCTTTTCTTTTTGTCACTACTCTGTCTTTGAAAAGAAAATCATCAATGATCTAGCAAGAAAACCAATGTCCATGCCGACCCAGCTGCTAAAGATCCAATTGCAACCATTTGCATTCCTTCCATTAGTTTCTTAGCATTCCCACAATCATTTCCCAATGCTATTGAAGTCTTAAGATAACCAAATATGAATAATGTTATTAACATCACAAATACAGAAATTAATAAACCGGTTTGAACAATTGATGTGAAAAAATATGGTACTAAAGGTACAAATCCTCCAAGAAAATATGCCAGTCCAATCGTTAAAGCAGATGTAATTTCTCTTCCTGCTGCAGGTTCTTCTAATCCTTTACCAAATCTAATAACAAAGTCAATCAAATGTTTTGGTTGACTGTCCAAGTCTTTCAAAAATGAAATTATAGTTGTTTCTGAGGCTCCATTTTCAAATAATATTTCTGCTGCTTCCTGATTAACTAATTCAGGTTTCCTAAAAAAATCAAGTTTTTCCTTTTTAACTTGTGATTGATAATAATCTTCTTCAGATTTTGCTGCTAAATATCCTCCAAGTCCCATTGAAATTGCTCCTGATACTAATTCAGCCATACCACCAGTAATTACTAATTTTGAATCTCCCAATGATGATAAACCTGCAGTTAATGCAAATGGTACTGTTAATCCATCAGATAATCCAATAATGATATCAGACATAACTCTGGGGTCAAAGCTTTGAAAGAATCCATGTGGTTCTTCATCTCCATCTTGATCTTTGGCTTCTAATGAAGCATTAATAACTGACTCTTCTATTGAAATATCATGTCCTCTATCAGACAGCTGAGTTGCTCCATAAGGAGATACATTTTGATCCAAAAGACGATCAACTCTTTCTACATCTTCATCAACAGAGTCCCTACCTTTAAATATGGACACTATTTGATTTTTTATTGTCACTAAAGACATTATTTTTATTTATAGAATGAGTTTAAACTGTGGTTTCTTTCCCCTGGCAAAACGGTAGGAAGTAGACACAGATGGAAAAGAAAGAAAAAAAATGCAAGTAATTTGAAAGTCGAATAGTAAATTTGATTGTCGACCTCAATCAAAGAGAAGTTCAATCAATGTATTAAAAGTATTTAAAATATTCAATGTGCTGTTAAAAATGGATTTTTTTTAAAAGCAAATTCGATTGATATAGAAGCTTGGCTTAACTTGCTTAAGCTTAGTCCGTACTCAATCACCTTTAAATGGAATTTCTAAAGAGTATTGCATGCAGGATGGAAAGTCATCTTAGAGTTGCTGACATTCTGCCTCGATATGATTGGCCGACAAAAAGGCTGCGAATTGAAAAGCTAACGGTTCTGGAAGAACATAATTATTAAGCCATATCGATATAAAATTGGCCTGCACACAGTATTGATTTTTTTTTGGTGTTTTTGAATTTTGGTCGCCTGCATGTTGGCCATTCGCATATCGGCAATTTACCTTCAGTGCTTCTGATAATATGGGACTGCATATTATCCCAAGACTTTCATAAGATTTCCAATTGAGATCTTCACATAATGAAATCCCATTGAAAATCATTTTTGCTTTTGATTAAATAGCTATGGGTGTAGCAGATTCGGAGCCCATCAGGGCTGAAGAGAATTTGATAGATGAACAGAATAATGCTCATAATTGTATTGTAACCCCTAGCCAAGAAACATTATACTTGAATAATCTTAATGAGAAGGTATCAATCAATAAGTTAAAGAGCAAATTGCAGAATCTCTTTTCCACTTATGGAAATATCATTCAGATAACTGCTCATAAGAATTTAAAAATGAAAGGTCAAGCATTTATAACTTATGATAATAGTTCAAATGCACAAACTGCTCTTAAAAAGCTTCAAAATTTTATAATTTTCGATAAGCCCGTAAGAATTCAATTGTCCAAAACAAATTCTGATAATCATTATAAATTGCAAAACATCTCTATTGCTGAAGATGAAATAGAGGAGATCAAACAAAGAAAATTGATAAAGAAGAAAAGAGAACAAGATAGATCAAGAAGAGTAATAGTAGAAGAAGATTCCAGTAAAGATTCTAGACCTTCAACTTTTGAACTTCCGAAGCCCAAGAGAGTCAAAATTGAAGATTGGAAATCCTTACCTCCTAATAATATACTATTGATCCAGAATTTACCGTCTTCGATTACAAAGGAAATATTGGACAAACAATTTGAAGAATTGGATGGTTTTATAAATATTCGTCTTGTGAAGATAAGGAATTTGGCGTTTATTGAATTTGATAATGAGACTACTTCTACTGATGTGCTTAAATTGTTTGATGACAAGAAATTACTGACAGCGTTCTCTGCAGATACAATATTAACATATGCAAAGAAATAAAAGCGTTCTAAAGTCCAAAGTACCACCACCCCCCCCCCTTTAAGAAAACAAAAAAAGCGCCCATCATAATTTGAAGGAGCAAGAAGGTGCTATTTTCATTGGTGCTAAGACGCTAAGTTTGATGGAACCCTTCGAGGATGAAAAAAATTCCTCTGAGACGAACCTAAGAAAGAAATTCTTTCTAGTAGGGCAACATCATCATGATATTCTACGAAAATAAACCTTTTTAATTTAAAATTTTATAAATTAATACATATAATATCTAAAATTAATTTTTAAATGAAGAATTGAAAAATAATAGTTGGTGCACTCACAAAATAGATTTAAAAGTTGACTCCATGAACTTTTAATAACTCTTTCAATCTAGAAACCTCCTTCTCTAACTCTGATTTATCAGATAACAAACCTTCAACCCGCTCTTCCAATTGAGACATACGTTCCATTTTACGAGCTCTTGATCTCCTTGCAGCTTCAGTGTTTCTAGCACGTTTCATCAGAACAGGATCAGATCCGTCTAATTCCACTGGAGTCAATGGTTGGGTTCTTTGTTTTTTAGAGTAAGTAACACATCCTAAATGATCCACTTTCTTGTTTCCACAAGAAAGTGAAGTGGTGGAAGGTTCAACTTCTGTAGGTTTCACTTCTAAAGAAGTAACTGAGTTCTCAGGAACAGCAAACTGATCATCAGACCAACGACTTACAGATTTCATTGGAGTAAACTCAAAAGTTTCTTCAATTTCACTATAAAGTCTCTTTGGTGCTCCGGAATCTTGTTTAATCTCTAATGAGTTTGGTTCCATTATTGATGCACTGACGTCGTCTTCGAATAACGAAACCCAATCATCTTTGGCATTAACTTTAGAACCATCAACAATAAGTTCCAATTCCTCAAACATAGGAGTATGGTCCTGAGTTTGAGTATCATCTCCTGTTGTGGAAAAAACGGAATCCAAAACAGCAGAATGAATCTCAAATGGTGAAGTATCACCGTTAGAAGTATCTCCGTAGTAACCTGGGAGGTGAGAGGATAAAACCTCTACTGCTTCTTGCTTGGCTAACAGAGGCATGGAATCAAGGGACTCCACGCGTGTAGCTGCAAGCTGATCTGATGATTCAAACATCATCAAATCAGCAGAAAATATCATTGGATCAGTGGAAGACATATTGATAGTATTTAGTATATATTCTTCTTCGATAGTTGGGGTAATAATTTTAGTAAGTAACTCGGAATTAGGATCGGATAAATGATTTGTAGCAGTAATGATGAACAAATATTTTTAATTTCGTATAAACGCCATATTGGACGGGTGAATTTTTATAATTTCACAGTAACATTTTTAGGGGGGGTTTTAACAACAACTTTTTAGTTAGGTATTAATAGTTTTTATTTTTATAAAACTCTTAATCTCTTTAAATTTAATAAACTTATATTAGGTTTAAGCACACATTATGAATAATTCTTTCGGGGGATAAAATATGGGAAGGAATAATAATAATGTAAAAATTTAGTTTGTTGTTAAAGTGGTCAGCAGAAGAAAAGAAACAAAAAAAACTTTTTTGGATGTGTATGCGAATACATCTAGCCTTATATGTGAAGGACCTTCGTAAATATTCGGGAAAAATTTTCATGGCGGGGACCAAACCTCCGCTTATTATTCTCAGAATTACGCATTTTCGTTTATGCTTGTGGTACAAAGGTAACTGTGAGAATTATTGAGTTTCATTACTCAGCATATTATGAGTCACTCTCAATACTCAATTTAGAATTGTTCTTCACCAACAATAGGACACCAAATTTAAAGGTTTATATGGAAGAGACAACTTCAACAACTCAATTGAACGAAGTAGAACTGAATTGTCAAATTAACCCAAGATTGAAGTAGAAATTAGAAATTCGTGTGACTGTTTGGGTAATGGTCTGGGAGAATAATCAATTGACCGGTACCGGCGTCAGCCAGAGAAAAATTTGCAATCAAATTGACATATCAGGGCTGCATGATTGTAGATAACGTGACGCTTTCGTGTATTCGTTTGAGAAATCTAACTTGCCTAAATTGGAATTCCGTTGCGACACCTTTGATGTCATGTGATTCATTACAGATGTGAATTGCAGTTTATGTATTTCATATTGCAACAAGAGGAGAGAGAAGATAAGACAGGTTACAAGCTGTAGACGCAATAAAAAGAGATATAAAATAAGTTACGGAAAACTGATGAAGAAGACTTTTTTTTTTTATTTATTTACCAAACTTGAGCCACTTGGGAACTTTTTTCCCTTCACCTGAAAAATTGGACTCTTCTCTTCTCTTCTCTGTACTATTATTCTCATTCTTCTGGTTTGGCAAAATATCTTCATCTGGAAGTTCTCCTCTATGAGACTCCAATAGGATTTCTGGTCTTTCAATGTTCTGACGTACTTTTATATCCTTATGGTTTATATATGGACCTTGTGAATTACCACCTTTATATTCCCAGATCAAAGAGGTCCTTTCAGTGAATACATCATTGGGACTCTTGGACACTTTCAAGTTATGCAATAGAGTATCATTATTTTTAAATGATAATGGAATTATCGAGAAAGGTGGATATCCAAACTTAAGGTTGAAAGAATTCTTGAATTTAGGTTTCAAAAATTCGTCAAGTGATTTTAACAATGTTCCAAGCTTTGTAGTTGGTCCATCTTCAAAATTAAGCTGAAGAGTGGTTCTATCAGGGAACTTAATTCTAAAGGTATATGAATCAGCTATATGAATTGGTTTATATTTTGGTACAGGCTTATGAGGTCTTAACGATTCTGTAACTAATCTATGGTATTGTTGTGCCTGAGAGACTGTTAAATCGTAAGCACTGTCGGAGTGGTCGTGAAATGAATTAGTTCCTGACAGTGAAGGAACAAATACTTGAGGTTCCTTTTCTATATTGTTATCTTCAACAAATGAATCTGAATATTTCGATTCTGGTACTGGACTATCGACAGTCGGTTTATAAGCGGTAGACTTTAGGGCCCCATTGCCAACCGAACTACTATCTGATGTAGTAACTGTAGAAAGAGAATGTTGCCTTGCTTCCACATTGGGCCGGCTTACTTCTTCTTCTTCTTCTTGTTCTTCTTGTTCAACAAGGGTTGTGTTATCGAGATCTTCTCCTTTAAGATCAACTGTTTGTTGCTTCTGGTGAACAGCCTCCTGTTGTGCGTCTCTACGAGAAGCCTCTTCCCTTTCTTCCTCTTCTTCTCTCTTAAGCTGATTTCTTAATCTTTGTTTTTCCAATTGAATTCTAACTATGTTGTCCTGTTCATCTTTCCTTTTCTTTTTCTCTGAGCTATCATCATTTTTCAAATAAGTGATTCTCAAGGCTACACTTGAAGCTTTACTTCCAATTAAAGATACGATTTTTGCAGTAGATATTGATGACTCGTCCAAACGAGAATTTAAAATTTGTATTTGAGCGGTATAATCCTCATAATTAAGCAACTTTACTCCATTGGAAGACTCTATTTCACTGATCAATTCCCCAATTGTCTTATAATTGTCTATAGTCAATAGAAAAGAAGATTTCTGATCTTGAATATGAACTGGATAAGTGACACTTACTTTGATAGAAACTGGCAATGATGACTGCTCAGTGATCTTGAGTAATAGTTTAGAATTATTTGGAATATTTGTCAACCTCAAGGGTAGCAGCGAATCGATTAATTTGTTATTATGTAAAAGAATTACATATTTGTCAAGATCTATCTTGAATTTTGCCTTCGAAAGTTCAATTAATTGATAAACAGTTGAACTTGCAGGACATGCAATTTTGTGCGTCCGATGCAAATAGGTGACTTGGTATGACATGGACTCAAAACAATTATAAGATTATACTAAAATTGTGTTAATTGCAGGAAACCTACTGTAACCTCAAAATGAACTAGTTTGTATAAGATATCTATACCCTTGCCGCTCATTCACTAGAGAGAGAGAGAAAAGGTCTAAGTTAACAACCTGCATGTAACTGATTATAGATAACCGGTGCACCGGACAAAGAAAATATGTCTTTTGTGTCACGTTTTTCCATCTTTTTTTCCTACAACAAAATCGTTTGCGGTTCAATTTGCCGCTTTATATATTGAACTGATACCATCTTCATATTCTCAATTTAGGGTGAGTTCAGTTCGTTCTCTGTTCCGTTTAAGTTCATTAGACAATTTAAAAGATGTGTTTATGCTTATCAGACCTCTGTTTGGTCCTTTGTTCCGTTTTCTTCCCACCATTGCCAGTGTGGATACGTAGAGGGTTCTGTTCCGCAGATTCGTTAATAAATGTTCTTTTATGTTTGTTAGGGTATGTTCCTGGGTTAATTCATTCCTGGTACATTATTGCAAAGTATCCTCCATACACAGTTCGTTCTGAATCTAAGATTTATTATATATATCGTAATCAAAATGATTTAGAAGCAGGAAGGGGTGGTGACAGAGACCAACCCCATCATTGTCATCATGAGCCATCGGCCAATTTGGTTCCAGCCCAGAATCAAAATCAAAGTTTGATCAGTTCAGGTGAACCAGGACCTTCCACCACCTATAACTCAATTAATGAGAATTCTGAACCTAGTTATGTGCCATCTGCACCACCAGCTTATGCCGAACTCGATAATAAGGTACAACATTAGATTGTGACTTAGAGTTATTATAAGGGATTTGGGTATTACATGCGGTCACATGATACATCTCTGAAGGTGTGAATCTTTATTTTATTAATTTCTCTACTTTGTCCAGTTCACATCTTTTTATTATACTCTTTTATATTTTATTTTTTTTAGTTAAGGGATGCAATCTTTGTTTCCTATAGATTCTACGTGTATTGGGTGAAAATACTTACTTTTTGGGACTGGTATATAAATATAAATTTATTGGTGAATTTAAATGTAGAAGTACTGTAGCGAAGCCGAAATTTAGTGAAAAAATAGAATTTTCAGTCTCAAAATTGGTTCCAATAGAGGAAATTCTGATCCAAACATTTTCCAACAAGAACAATTCTAAATTTTAAGAAGCAAAGTGCTTCCTATCTTTCTTCGAATACCAGTTTCATTGTTTGTTTTGTGAAGTAGTAAGTGAGTACCATGACTATACGATTCTTCTCCAATGATTCTGTCAAGGGTAAGTAACCACTAAATAACATAAACATTGGAGCCACCTGCATATAAGCGATAAGAGACAATAATATCTTTGCCCCTTTTGCGCCGTACTTTCGATATAACATAAGCTCTGATGTCTAGATCATGGATACAAAGATACAGTTACATATAGTTTACAAACACTGTTCTAATCATCAATATCGATAATGTTACACCATGAAACAGTTGTAACTCTTTCGCCAGATGCCGGTCGAGCGGGGGCAAAGAAAGAATATCAACTGAGACGCAAATCAATATCAATTACTCAATCTGTTATGGATTGGTGGTCGTCTCCTTCAGATTTGATTAGGGCGTCTTCAGTCTCTTCAGATTCGTCTTCGGCATCTAATTCAAGTGCTTCCAGATTAAGGAATCAGAAAATTGAGTACGATTTATATAAAGCTGTACTCTCAGATGATATATTTCTTATTCCACCTGGTCAAGATAAGGATGAAGATGATCTGGCATTGATTACGGGCCAATTGTTTGATGTAGAATTAAATGATGGGAACTTCATCCATGAATTCTATTTAGAGAATAATACTACTGGTACAGCAGAAATTGAAGAAACGCATATTTTAATAGTACATGGTTATATGGCAGCTTCTGGATATTTTCTAAAGAATTTTGAACAATTAGCTAAATCTAAACCTGGTGTTCGTATCCACACGATTGATCTTCTCGGATTTGGAAATTCTTCAAGACCAAAGTTTCCTAATGAGCTACTTGAAACTCCTAACGAGCTCGAAAATCAAATTAAACAAACTTTAGCAATCGAGAGTTGGTTCATTGATATAATTGAACAATGGCGTCTAAAGAGAAATATTCGAAAATTTAAACTAATTGCTCATTCAATGGGTGCATACTTGATGTCTTGTTATTTAATGAAATACAATGATCAGTATGGTAAAACTAAGGAAGACAGAATTGTCATCGAATTTGTAATTGTTAGTCCTATGGGAACAGAACCAAATTATCAAAGCTTGATCAACAATGAGAAATATCAATTTAATCATCATGCCTTGGGAGCAGATCCATTTAAGGAATTAACTGCAAATCAAAAAAATATTGTACAAAGTTCTAATACCGACGAACTATTGGATCATACTTTTGACAAATTATGGGAAGATTTAGGCAGACCAAGATTTCCAAAAGTTCTAATTTTAAGGAAATTATGGGAATGGAATACATCACCTTTCCAGCTTCTACAATGCTTGGGACCATTTTATTCCAAATTGTTGTCTTACTGGTCATTTTCAAGGTTTGGTAATTTAGCAAGTAATGATGAAAATGAAGATTTAAGCAATGACAACTCTGATTTGATCTTAAAGTTACATCATTATTCATTTTCTATTTTTAATCAGTATCAAGGTTCTGGTGAGTTGGCTATTACGAAGCTCATTAATCATGAAATACTAGCTAAATTACCTTTGGCAGATAGAGGGTTAGTGGAATACCTTGTGGATTCAAATATTAAAACGTTATGGATTTATGGAGATAAAGATTGGATGAATTGCAATGGTGGAAAATACATTCATGATAAAATAACTGAACGGAAAAATGGACTTAGTGAGTTTCTAATAGTAAAAGGTGCTGGTCATCATATCTATTTAGATAATCCTGATGTCTTCAATGACTCTACATTAAATTTTTTTGGATTAGCTGGTGAGTCACATTCAATATGAGCTAACTGTATTATTTACTGATAATATATGTCCTTTTCTCAATTCACAAGTATATAATATTTATAACTCTCTTGTTAATTTTAGTAAATCCTCAACTGCTATCAATATAGATTCGTCATTATCACTTTGCTGTATTTCCTTAAATACGGTAAGCACTTTCTTACCAAACTTGACATTTTCAACTCTTTCAATATCATCTTTTATCTTGCATGACATTGAATAAGCTCTTGCAACAATTTCTTTGGATATACCAGCTAGTCTTGCAACATTAATACCATACAGATTCTGAACCACACCTTTGGCCACTGTATACAAGAAAACTATATCGGGCCAATCTTGACCTTGAATGTCCTTCTCCAAATATTTCATATGATAGTTTGACACAATTCCAGGGTACATCTTTTCAAATACATGTAAAGAAGGATAATGAGTTATGAACAACGTTAGAGGAGGGCCCCTGTTAACTTCGGGTGAGCCGTTTATAAAGTAATCAAGGATCGAGTATGCTAGTGCAATTCCATCTGTAGTTCCTGTTCCTCTACCAATTTCATCAAGTAAGACCAATGATTTCTCAGTGCAGTTTTTAATAATGGTACTACATTCCATCATTTCAACCATAAATGTAGATTCACCTTTGATAATATTATCTTGTGCTCCCATTCTAGTAAAGATGGAGTCAAACACTCCCAACTTTGCCAGTTTACATGGCACATAACAGCCAATTTGAGCCATGATTACAATGAGAGCAACTTGTCTAACATAAGAGGATTTACCACCCATATTTGGTCCTGTTATTATTAAGCACCTATTCTTATTGTATGACATATTGATATCGTTTGGAATGTAATCACTCAAGCTCTCAATTATAGGGTTTCGACCTTCCGTGACTTCAATAATAGACTCGTCAACGAACTCTGGCTGGACATGATTCATACTTGTTGAACTAGTGGCAGTCAACGATAGAAGGCAATCGAATTCGGTTACACAATGTATGATATTTTTGAAATATTTGTATAAATCGTCAATCTGACCAAGAAATGCATGAAATGCAGAATCATTAGCCTTCACTAGCATATCATTATGATACTGCAATTTCTTATGAAGTGTAATAACTTCAGGAGGTCTATATCTTGATACTGATTTCGTCGCACTAATTTTAATCCAATCTAATGGCAATGACTTAACCATAGCTCCGTTTCTCACTTCAATCAAGTTTGCTTCTTTCAAGCAAGTTACGTAATTTAATTGTGGTCTCTTTAACAATTTCCTAAGTTTTAATAATTCCTCATCAAGTAAACTTTCAATTGCTGATATATTATCGGTTTCCCGTTGAATTTTTTCCCATTGGCACTTATTCAAGTTAAAAAACAGAACCTTTTGATTTATTAAATCCTTTTCGTCTAATGCAGCAGAAGGATTTATCATTTCAACGAGATTATCAATATCATTACGTTCAGATAATTCTAATAGCATTTGAAAAATTCTAATGAGTAATGAAGACTTAAAAGTACCCTCATCAAGTAACCCTTGCAATTGATGTTTAAATCCTCTTACAAGATCAAGTATCTCTTTAGTTGACTTCAAGAAACAAAAGATCTCCTTTCTACCAATTTTGTCCATCTTATAGGTTGCACCATAGTGAACTTTTATTAGACACTTCTCAAAATCGAGCCCAGCTTTTCCAAGTTTATCAAGTTGTCCCATAAAAGATTCAATAAAATGTAAATACCCACTTTTAAGATCTTGGATTGCATCCAGCCTTTCTTCAATAGCTGACCTTTCTACCAATGGTTGAGATATCCACTTATACATTTGTCTCAGACCCATACTAGTTCTTGTATGATTTAAGATCCAAACTAAAGAACCTTTACCACCTTGGGTATTCTGAGAATTGTTAAATATTTCCAACGATTGAAGAGTGCTTGCTGGAAGTAGCATAAATTTTTTCGAGTTTGAAAATTTGGTCATATTGGACTTAATTGTGAACACATTGCTAAGCTTAAATTCCGTAAGATATTTTACCAACTCCGTGATACAACTTTGTATCTTGTCAGAAAAATTTGATAGATAATACTCTGCCACGGTATCGTCCTCGAAGAATGACTTCAATTCGTTTGTATATACAGACTGAGATTGTTTGCGAATAATAATGATATTGCTATTATTCGAATGAGAGAATAACTTTGCAATCTTGTTAGTTTCTTTCGATATTGCGCCATCAGTACTAATAATTAATATCTCACTAGGAGTCAAATAAGTAAGTCTCGTTTCCAATTCATACCTGGATACATTATCCTCAAATGTATCATATACGATTTCTCCCGTTGCTGGCAGCACAGCTACAAATCCCATGCTTTTGTTGTCCAGTTCATCAAGACAAAAGATATACTTGCCGGTGTTTTCATTTGAATTTTTATATGAACCAGAGTCCATAGTTAATAGTTCATCGTCCATATAAGTTGCACGAGTATATACTGCAGTTATTTTTCTTTCAAATAAAGAGTTCTTATTTCCATCTACTGATTTGATTGCTGCAGTTTCTGTTTGCTTAACAACCCCAACTTTTAACCCTTGACTAAGTATTCTTTGTAAATGCACATGAAGCCTATTATCCGGGATAGAACAATACGCTATCTTGTCGTAGTTGCTATTTAAATTTTCATCAGATCCGTCTAATATGATCTTGCCTGGTATTAACATGATATTAAGTATTTTTGCTACTGTGACAGCGTCAATTCCAAAGAACTTATACTTATATCCAACCTGGATGGCAAGGATTTTGTCGGGATGTTTCATCTTCAATTCTATTACTTGCTTTTCAAGAGGTGTCATTTTGGAACTTGTTTGCTTTTGGGACGCTGTAATAGGATTTTCATCCAAGTTTGTCTTCCGTTTAGTCTGCTTTTTAAAGGCAGGTTCACCTTTCGGCTGTATTTTGATCTCCAAATCCGACTCATGTCTATCAATTAAGTTTCCATTTTTCAGTATCTCCTGACAAATTGGCGATACATAGCTATTAACGACTTCATCCATAACCTTTACATCGTCCTCTTCAAAATCTATATATTCTTGTTGTCTTTTCTTACTTCCCTTTCGTTCAAATGTGTCACGACGCGTTCGTTTCGAATCAAGACTCTTTTCAGGACCATCGTCATCGTCTATTACGAAAGTGTTCAGGTCTTTTTCAAAACTTTTAGACTCATTATGAGCATCTACTACTGGACCTTTCTTTTGTATCTGAAAGAATTGACTGATAGAATGTTGAACTTTCGTCATACTGGCATCGTTGTATAACTTGTTGCTAGGGCATTGGATCAGTCAGATAATGGACCTTCATCTATGGGATATATACAGGATCTACAACCACACACTTTACACCATATACAGAGCAAAACAAGATAAATCGTTCTAAAAGGGAGATACATTCAAGATGATATAGCTAGATAAATGCTCCTTACCTACCGACCCTACTGAAGCTTATACTACTGATTGCTTGTTTTTCTGGTTTTGTATCCTCAGTAGATACACCTGGAAGAGTGGAAAATGATGAAGATGCCCATTTTGTCAGTTGAGCTCCTTCTAGGATAGGATATACTGCTTGCATGACGGTGGTAGATTTCGCTTTCCTAATCACTGGAGAATCTTTTGAAGGCAGTGGCCTTGAATCAACAAAGCGTGTACTACTATCGTTATCATTGAATGTGCTCAATGAAGATTTGCTACTACTATGACCATTGTATGCTAATTTCGCAGCAATAGAAGAAGCAGAGGAAGACGTTGAAGAATTCCTAGAAAGACTTTGCCTTCTTGGCTGTTGCTGCTGCAGTTGCTGTTTGGAAAAGTCTAGTACCTGTGGAGTGTGATTAGCAGATTTACCAGTCATTGGGCTGGCAGGGATTGGACTAGGCGAACAGTAACTTCCTTGTCCTGTCCTATATAATGCAGTCTGAGGAATTATGTTTGTTGGACTACCAGAATTATTCAAGGCAGACACTTGTTGACTCAAAGGTTGAGTTTTCGATAACGAACGTACTAACGAATAACTTGGAGAACTCGACACAGTACTGCCGTGCCCTTGATCGTTATTTCGAACCAGAGGTGAGATAGTAATGGATTTCAACGATGGGGTTTTACTTAATGTTGTTTGCAATATAGGAGTATGAGGAGGCATTCTCCCAGTCGCTCTCAGGGTCCCATTTGTTGCTGTAGCAACATTAATTCCATAACTACCACCTTGAGCAAATGTAGTATTTGATCGTTGTCTAGAGGCTATTGGTCTTGTATTTGAAAGATGATTGCCATCTGCTGGGGAAGAGAACAGATGTGCTCTTGCTTTTGTATGATGTTCATCTTTCTTTGCCAGGACCAGCACAATGGGAGATGCAAGAATTCGATTCTCTTGAGACGATAAATACAGAACTTCCGAAAAAGTAGATGCGGTAGAATTCATAGGACTACTATCAGAAGATTCAAAGGTTGTGGGAACTTGAATAAATGGAGATATGGATGAGTCCGCATTGGAATGTACTGGCAATATCACAAGTTCTTGCTTCAATACATTATACTGCTTTGTTAATTGAAACGAAGAAGCTAATTCAATTGGTGTCCATCCTTTCGAATTCTTCATCTTTTCATATTGACTTAAAAGATTTTCTCGATCTTCTTTTGTCTTGGATATTGAAAAGACATAATGAATAAGAACTTCTAAGCAATTGAATTTCCCATACTGGAAACATAAATGAAGACACGTATTCCCATTTCCATCTTCAAGCAACCAATCAGCTCCAAATTCAAGCATTAATTTTAATCCTTCTCGAAACCCATATATGCAGCAATAATGTAAAGGGGATTGATTATCTGGGCCACCCAAATGATTTAACCAAAGAGTACCAGGGAATTCTTTAAGAAGATAATGTAATGTTTGAGACTTCTGATTAATACACGGTAAATGTAGTACACTGAGGCCATCAAATGATAGCATGTCAAGTTCTCGCTCTTTAAGCTCATCATTTGAGTATGCAATTTTATTCTTGTACAATGTTACAAGATGGAAACATATAAGGTAATTTCCATGATATGAAGCATAATGAAGGTTACACCACCCATCATTAAATGGATCTGTATTCAACCAGAGTTCCGGATATCGATGAAGCAATCTTTTCGTTATTGGGAGGTTGCCCTCTATAATTGCGTTACGTAGTCTTATCAGAGGGTCCAACATCTGTGCCTTACCCCTGTTATCATAAAGTCAAATATCAATTAGATATTGCACTAATCACTGTTTATCAATTTGTTTCAAGAACCTATAGTATAGGATGTGAGCTTAACACACAATGTATTTCTGGCCCTTAACCTTCTATTATGTATTTACAAGTGGAATCTTTTCTTTGTAGTTGGTCTTTCGAAAAAGTCAATGAACGGTTGCTTTTAATGTTGCTAAATGGCAAACGTGACAGTATTGGCTTCAAATTGATATCAATGCGACAAGAATGATATCTGTAACAATTAAGTATAGCAAGCAGAGGCCAACAATTGTCCTAAAGTGAAAATAGCTATCCAAATTGTAGTAGATTGAACTTGGGAAATTAGTTCGTGCCTTGTGAGATTGTCTTGGGGTGTGATCTCAAATGTTCTACGCGAGTGCATGAAAGAAAATTCGTGCATATAATTTTTAATCAGATGTTTCATAACTAGTATGGGATAGATTTTCTGTAGATGAAGGTATCAATAGAAGCGTTAACAAAATCAACTGGAAAGATGTCGAAAACATTTTGAGTTGAGAGGTCTTACTTTAATAACTATTATAAAAATGATCATTCCAAAATTATTTTTGTCTCAAATAAACATGTATATACATCAAGCTTCTCTGAATTTTTGGTGCCTTAAAAAAATTCCTACTTTCCCTTCACATAACTCCGAAAAACTAAAGGACGATCTCAAGAGACCAAATCTTCGATATCACGTTATCACAGCTAACGCTAACGAAGGATTGTACTTCTCGTAATTACCTGCAGACAATGTGAGTGAAACCTGGACTTTAGCGGAGGGAGAGCACTAACAAATTAGTATTGTGCAGGTTAATAGTGGAGATATCGTCAGTATACAAATTGAAAACCCAACGAAAACTACAATATTCATTTCATAATTGTTGCACAATATTCAACATTAAGGCTTCTCCTTGTGATATTTTGCTGTAGTTAATAAAGCATCCGAGGTAATAGGTCTGGATCTTGTTATATCGGTTGGATTTTGTCTGATTACCTGTAGACCCATGGGAAGGTTGACCGACAAAATCTCTTTGGACTAGTGTTAAATAAAATCAGAAGACCTTCACTGTTTCAATTGACATACTTAGCAGTTCGAAACACCTTTTCGTTTTTATTTTTTTTTTTTTATTTTTCCTTCTGGTTTGGATTTGATTCATTTATAAGATGCCATATCAGACGCCAAGTTCACTCCCGATCAATGAGAATCTTCGAATTCTTACCGTTTCTGACGTCCAAGGAAATCTAAATGCATTGAGGGACTTATATCAACGAGAGAATGGAAATATTCATACTATAGTTCATACTGGTAATTTCGGATTCTGGGATAAAGAAACAATCCATTCTGATAAAGATAACACCTTTTTGAAGCAGATTGTTGCTTTTTCCGAAGTCTTGGATAAGGATAATGTACGAGAATTGAATAACCTTTCAACCATAAACGGATCTGGTAACCATGAACTACCAGGCATATCCTCATCATCAGTACCCGAGTCCATAAAAAATTCATCAACATCTAATTCAGGTACAATATTGTCATCAACTAATAATAATAATAATAATAATAATAATAATACTTCAGGCAACTTGCCCTCTTCGGGGTCAACAACTTTAAAAGATCGACTTTTAGAGCCCTCAAACAATATTTCTCAACTTGATCTTTATTTAAATGGAACTTATAAACTTCCATGTCCAGTATATACAATTTTTGGACCTTTGGACGATCCAAGAGTTATAGATAAATTTCAAAAAGGAGACTATAAAATCCCTAATTTATTCATTTTAGATCATACCAAATGTTACGAAATAGTTTCACCTTTACAATCTCAACCTAATATTAAACTTTATGGAATAGGAGGAACTCTTAAAATTCATTCATTATTTGACCATGGGAATCTTGATAGTACATATGACTTATGTGGTAAAAGTGGGGACTTATGGATATCAATGATTCAAATAGCTCAATTATACCACACGGTAATGTCGAATCCCTTACCTAACTCAATGAGTATATTTGTAACTCATGCACCAATAATTAAGACCCCATTATTGGAACATTTAGCAATATTGACAAATGCAGATTTTTCAATATCTCAGGGCCTACACTTCCGATATCCAGTTATGGGAAATGGAATGAGTTTTGTAGATAGTATGGGAGGTTCTGCTGGATATATTGAAAGTTATAGATCGAAATTTTCAAGACTTCGAATGATTTTAGGAGAGTTATGGTTGATCGTTAAAGATAATATTATTGAACTTTTGGAATCTACTTCAAATGAAACCGCTGAAACAATAAAAAGTTTATTAGAACTAGGGTTAAGTCTTTTTGACAAAATTCCAGTATCAATAAATGATTCAACCGAGAAGATAGTATCATTATCACTTTATGGGAATACGAAAGAAGATCCTGAAATCAATAAAAAAGTTTTAAAAAAGATTAATGATATGTACTTCTCGGCTTATTACAATCTATGGCATTTTAATTTATGCGATTTACTTACAAAACAACCAAACTCAGATGAACAATCTGATTATAATATAGTGATATTCAATTTAGATAAGTTAGGAAATTTCAAATTGGATTACAGTACCAGTCAGGGATTCAATTTCAAATTCAAATCTCAAAATATTGAAGAAGAAAGAGTAATATCACCTAATAAGAAAAAGGACGATAAAACTAAAAAGTTAATCAATGCAATTGAATACCTGCCAAAGAATGGGATTACAAAATCCATTTATAGTGATGTTGGTGAAAAGTTTGAGGAACGTAGAAAATCACGTAATGACAATGAATTTGAAGGTGTCGCTGAAGGCTACTCAGGAGAAGATGATTATATATATCACGAAGAAGATGACGTTATGTCTGGGGAAAGAAATGGGAATGGTATTGATGATGGCATGAATATGGTGGTTGTTGAGGATGGAGAAGAGGACGAAGAGTTGGAACATGAAGATGAAGAAGGAGGAGGGGGAGGAGAATATACACCTTACTATGAACCAGAGGAAGGGAATGAAGATTATGAATCTTATTCTTCTTCAGATAGAGGAAAATATAGAGGTTCACGATATAATGCCAACTTTCGTGGTAGAGGAAGTGGAGGATCTGGTTCCACAAGAGGAGCTGGTAGGGGCAGTTCAACTAGAGGCAGAGGACGTGGAAGAGGAAGTACCTATCGTGGGAAACCGAAAGGAAATCCCAGAGGTAAATAAACATTTCCTATTTTTTTTTTTTTTTGCTCTTGTGCTACCTTTCTAGTGCTATATTCACTTCTTCTTATACATTTCAATCCACCTAATATTACATAATTGCTATCTGATAGATATTTATATTTCTTTATTTATGATTGTATGACGATATAACAACGTGATTTGATATTTAATTATAATGATTTATTCTATTCGATTCGATTAATGATGTTCGAAAGGTAATTTGATACCAAAAATGACTGGTCCATCTTGCTTAATTCTGTAGAAAATATAGAACCACATCGAAGCACCAAGAAATCTGGAAGCCCAATACAATCTAGGATCTACGTGTGGTTTAGCAGCTAATGCGTGACGGACGTACTTTGCAGCGTGACCGGCCATTATCAATGTAATATAAGTTCTCTGTTGTCGGTGTATATCGTTAGATATGATAAGTTGATTTTATAAATGAACGTTGTGGTTGGTGGAAAAGTTGTACAAAACAAAGGGTCACGTGCCCCAAACAAGTGATATTTTGTCATGTGAGCGATTTGGTGAAGGTGAGTTGGAGAGTTGGTGAGTGAGCAAGATCATATACAAACGTGATTATTCAACGTCATCTTTGATCTGGTGATTTGCTGTCAGATGTCACGTCAAACTTTTACCCTATATTAACAGAAGGGGGTCGAGTCCAGTAGCGTTGATAAACTTAAGAAAATACTCGTCTTAAGTCAAGTCTCACGGCAAGTTTTTGCTTGAGGTTCAGAAAACCAAATGGCTGCGAATACTTTACTGGTTCTTCTGGACCAACTGTTCCCACTAGTTCACCCTTTTTTTAGATCACTATTAAAACAAAAGTAATTAATTCTAATTCGGAACTATGATTATATTCAATTATTTTGAGTAGATCAAAATTTCCCCTAGATTATTTAATCAACAGGTTCCATCATCAAACTAATCATGTAGAGCCTCAATTATTGGCACTGCATATAATTGAAACGCTTAGCCAGCCTTGCCAGGGCAATGCTGGTATCGGAAAGGAAAAAGGAAATTGAAAATATTGGGAACCTGCGGAAGTTTTAACACTTGCAATCAAAAATCATTCGGTATTTGCCTTACAAATTTTAAAGGGGAGTCACTGATTTTGAAAAGTAAATACATGGCTGTGAATCAATTGATTCACCTAAGAATGATAGCCAAGTTTAACAAAATTTATCTTAGCTTAAACAGTATCATTCTGGTTATTCATATTGCAACACGAAACATTGAACAGAGCTCAACTTTGTAAAGAGAAAAAAAAGGCACTTTTTTTCAAATAATGTTTCATTGCCAATGAACTTATACATACAGGTCGTTATATAGTTAGGTGATTAGTTTACATAGTTGATAGTTACTAGACTTGTATTATTGGAATCCAAAAAAAATAAAACCAGTTGGCCCAGTTCCTAAAATAGACTTTGATCTCGGAAAATATTGACGTTGATTACATAAGCTGATGTGAATTGATGACTTTCAAGTTTGAAGAGCCGCCAAACATGAAAATAGAACCCAAATTAACGTAAGTGGTTGGTTATTTTATAACTTCGTTGGATCAATGGATATGACATAGACATGAGATATTTTTATAGGTATCATTAATGGTTTCTAGAAATTAAATTTTATGGAACGGTAAGTAGATTAATTAAGCAATGAGGTTTAGCGATCTCGCATCAAAATTATGCGACGCTTCGGTTTGATTTCACAATTGTTCCATGATAGTAGAAAAGAAGAAGAATCTAAATTAAGACCAACTAAAAAAGGTGCCTTTGTTAGCTTGCTAGCTGCGGACTATCCTTACTATTTTTGAAAGAATAGTCATGAACCAAAGACATTATCTTTGTTTTGATGAATGATTTGATCAACCCTTCCATTTCAAAAATTTTTCAATATTTTTCAATATTTTTCAATTCTTTCCCTTTTTGATCTTTCGACCAGCGCTCTTTGCTGGTTGCTGCGAAAAAACTAATGCACTTAAATTACTTGCATTAATTACATGCATAATGGTTATGGGTATGTCAACAAAGATCACCAGCACACATAGCCCCTGAAATCTGATCCAAATAATATATAAAGCAAGTTTCTGGATCATGTTTTCAAAAGGGATTCATATCAATCACTAGTATTAGTTCACACTGAGATAAGAACTATCACTAACCTTAGGAGACATATATATCTAACTCAACCGATTTAATTAAGTTATTACATTCAAACATTCAAAAGACAATAATTATAAAAACAATGAAGTATTTTATCACTGCCGCATTGGTATCTTCTGCTATTGCTGCTTATGTTCCTTCTGAACCATGGACCACATTAACTCCAAGTGCATCTGCTCCTTCTGGTGCTACTGCTGACCATACTCATATTTTTGGTATTCAAATTGTTACTGTTTCTTCAGTTGCTAAGAGAGCTGTTAATCAAATAGGAGATGGACAAGTTCAAGCTCAAACCAGTGTTACCTTGACCACCAAATCTGTCACCACTGCATCAGTAGTTAACCAAATTAGTGACGGTCAAATCCAACACCAAACCACCACCACCACTCCTCTCACTACTGCATCGGTTGTCAACCAAATCAGTGATGGTCAAATCCAACATCAAACAACCACCACCAAGGCTGTAACTACTGCATCGGTTGTCAACCAAATCAGTGATGGTCAAATCCAACATCAAACAACCACCACCAAGGCTGTAACTACTGCATCGGTTGTCAACCAAATCAGTGATGGTCAAATCCAACATCAAACAACCACCACCAAGGCTGTAACTACTGCATCGGTTGTCAACCAAATCAGTGATGGTCAAATCCAACATCAAACAACCACCACCAAGGCTGTAACTACTGCATCGGTTGTTAACCAAATTAGTGATGGTCAAATTCAACACCAAACCACTACTGCATCAGTTGTTAACCAAATTTCCGACGGACAAATTCAACATCAAACCACTACCAAAACAACTGCTTCAGTTGCTTCTCAAGTCTCCGATGGACAAGTTCAAAATCCTACTGCATCAGCCTCAGCCTCAGCCTCTGGTGACTCTAGTTCTGAAAGTGCTGGTGAATCTGGTGCTGGTGAAGCTTGTAAGACTGAAAACTCATTGACTATGACTTTAAAGGGTGGTATCTTAACTGATTCAAAAGGTAGAATTGGTGCTATTGTTGCCAACAGACAATTCCAATTTGATGGTCCACCACCACAAGCTGGTTCTATTTACGCTGCTGGATGGTCTGTTACTTCTGATGGTAAATTAGCTATTGGTAACAACACCTCATTCTTCCAATGTCTTTCTGGTGATTTCTATAACTTATATGATGAAAATGTTGCTACTCAATGTACCGAAGTTTACTTGGACATCATTGACCTTATTGATTGTTAAAAAAAAGCAAGGACAATAAAGTAGAAAAAGCAGAAAACAAACAAAAAAAAAAGGGCATCAGAGATGAAAGGTTTTTAAGACTCTCTCGGTTAGAAGAGCTTGACTTGTGTATAATAGTTATTTCTTTCTTTCGTTTATATTCGGTTCGGATTACAAAAATAAGTGTATGACAATTTTTATTCCTTTATCTTGTAGAATAGAACTATGAAAAGATAAAATATCAAATATCAAATAATTCTTGAAAGTGGCTGTTGTTCTTATGCTCTTGTTCTTAGAACAAAACTACATGTTTCCCAAAAGTGATAGAAAAATTCGCTTCAGTTTACTTATAATCTAGTATCTCTAAAAAAGTTTTATGTATGTATGCATTATCTCTTCAAGAAGCTCTTGCTCTTCAGTGGGTTGTCACTAGTAATTGTATAATCAACACTAGTATACATCGAATCTGCTTGGTTATAGAGCATTGATTCTTCACGTCCTACCTCATTGTAATGTAAAGTAACTGAGCTAAATTGTGCAAATGGATCGCTATCTTCATTGGGAGATACTTCATCTTTTGTTTTTGTTTTAGTTGAATCATTCTTTCCTTCTTCAACATCGGTACTTTCCTTTTCACGTTTGGAAGAAGTTTTTGCTTTCGACAATACTGGAATCATTGGAGGCTTTTGATTCCGAAGTAGAGCCCATTGGGTATTTTTGAAATAAGCATGATTTTTAATATCTGATGCTCCAGTTTTGGAACCTAACCTCTTGGTTTCATCCTTAATCAATAATTTTTTTATTAAATTCTTACAGTTGGAAGAAACTGGTTGATAATTATGGGAATCAGGAAATTTAACATCTTTTTTCAAAATATTTGAAAATGTTTTATTCCTTTGTGACCCTTTAAATGGAGTTGTTCCATACAACATTTCATAAAAGAAAATTCCCAACGTCCACCAATCAACAGCACTTGTATGACCTTTCCCACGAATAACTTCTGGAGCTATGTATTCTTCAGTACCAACAAATGAATTGGTTCTAAATCCATCAATACATGCTTTAGTATCTAAAGTTGGATTTTGATTACTGGTTCCATATGCATTTCTCTTGAAGAATATCTCAGGGTTCTTTGTACTTGCAGATTGTTTTGATAAATCGAAATCAGATAACATTATATGTCCAGATTGGTGTAATAATATGTTTTCTGGTTTCAAATCTCTATAAATAAATCCCATCAAATGTAAATATTCTAAAGCTGCAGTTACTTCCGCTGCATAAAATTTTGCATCTGATTCTGGAATACATTTTGAAACTCTTGTTTGTAGAGCTCTGAAAAATTCACCACCCATGCAATACTCCATACAAAGATATAAATAATCTTCAGATTGAAAAGAATGATATAAAGTAACAATAAATGGATGATTCGATGTTGCCAAGATTTCCTGCTCTGCTAATGCTCTTTTAATTTTATTTCTTTGAATCATTTCCTTTTTCGATAGAATTTTCATTGCATAAAGTCTATTGGAAGATTTTTCTTTAACAAGGTATACTTTACCAACATCACCTCTACCAAGCAATCTAATCTTTTCAAAAGAGTCTTGATTAACTTGGGCATCCAAGATTTTGGTTGATGCATTAGAATACATTCTTCCCTGGGTGTAAGTTCTTGGTCTACCAGTAGATTTTAATTCTCCAATATGTTTTGTGACATCAAATTCTGAGCTTGATTCCAATTCATTTCTATTTTCAAGAGCCTTAGCGTTGTTTGGTTCACTAAGTAACCGGTGCACCAACGGAGCAGAAGCAACTCTTCTTAGTGTTCTTTGAAATGTAGAAGAAACGGGAGGAGGTGATATCGCTGGTTCTGTATCTTCTGACTCTTTCTTTGTATGGTTAGAAGAATATGTTTCTTCAACTTCTAAATTATTGTGATAGGGACTGTGACTGCCTCCATTTTCAGTACCACTATATTTATGGATATCCTCATCTTGGTCCATATAGTTTCTATCGGCTAAGTCAACTTCATCGATTTGATCAGAGGAAGAATATAATTTTGGGGAATATTTGAATTCGGGTGATTTAAGTTTATTGTCTGAATCATTCTCAGATAAATCCAGTGATTCTTCGACAAGAGACTGGGTCAGTGATTTCGGAGGCTTTAATAAACCACTATCACTAAGTGAGAGTACCGAATCTGTATGTCTTAAGGACACGGTTACGTTTTTAGTTGCTTGTGCTGCCAAACCAGTAGAGGCATTATTACTATCACCGCTTGTTATATGTGGAGGTAAGCCTTGATGTGCAAAATAAATGTTTGATTTCACAACTTGACTTTCTGGTTCAGGGGATACATCTTTGTTTAAAGGAGCTCCATTTGAAGCCTGAAACTTACGAGACTGAATTTTTGGAGAAATAGGACTGGAAACTGACCTTTTCCTACCTACCATTAACCGTTTCATCATATTAGGACTAGCTATTTGTCTGGTGGGGAATGATCCAGAATTAAATTGAGAAGGTGAATTAGCTTCCTTTTGGAGAACATCATCCGGAACTGGTTCTTTTTCAGAATCTTTAAGTTTAGTTTCAGGATAACTTTGTTTAGATCGATTTCCAGATGATATACTATGGGAGTTGGAACCATTAACGTTGGAAGGTGAACTACTTCCTTCATCGTATGCCTTTGATGACTTCGACACCTCGGATTGATCCAGGGTTGTTGAATTGGAGGTAGAGTTTGTGATATTGGAAAGTTTAAATAAATTCTTGAACTTAGAAAGGTTATCTTGGTTCGAACCATGCAGTATATTGTTATCATTTTGAAGTTGAAAATCGGCTGATTCATCTAGTTCATCATTCTGAACTGAGCCATTCTGAACGGGGGAATTACTTAACGAATGTGTATTTGAATGGGAATTACTACTCTTGAAGAATCTAGTAATTGATATGGATCGATTTCGAGAAAACGTATCCATTACTGATGTATAATTTAGGTAATATCTTCCTTTGTGGCCAGTAAAATAGGGTTCCAATACTTCTCCAATCAGCAAGTGGTAAAGGAATATGCCAGAGCAGGTAGTTGGAGGAAGGTGGTGATGTAATGCTAATAAAGGTAGAATGTTTTATTCCACACAATGCCAATCGTTTTAAAAAAAAAATAAGACCTGAAGAAAACCGGATACATAAAAGAAAAAATGAAGACAATTAACACATCAAAGTACTTAATTGCCAAAGAATTTAGTTACAATTTTGAACCAAGACACTAATGAAGAAAAAGAAAAGTATGCCCACATAGCAATAGGGGCGCCGAAGAAGAAAAATGTAACCGCGCGGGCTAGGGAAGGAGTTGCGTTTGGTCCCCCAAGAAATTTATTCCAATTCACCGCGAGTCATAGAGAGAGAATTGAGTTCTTGAGAAGATATCAATATGGAATATGAAATAGAAACAAACATAGCAAATAGTTTATTGAAGACATTGATCATTTTTTTTAAACATTTGTGTTAACCTAAATAAATTTTTCTTCAACGTGCTATGGCATTTTGCTAGGAGTTGAGTGTTTCTGAGGTAATGTCCTAGAGCTGACAAGTCGCAAATTCTGAACTGGACCACTTACGGCATTTTAGTGGGGTAGGGCCCAATGTCAAAAATATTATCCTCATCAGGCAACAACTGATGATAAAGATAATTCGTATATGGAACAGCGACACCAAAGGGGTAATGAAGATGGGGGAAAATAACAATAAATATGAAACCAGATTAAAATGAAAAGGCTTCTTGATTTCTTCTTTCTTGTATGATTTGCAGTTGCTCTACATAGCATGTTGTAGGCTGGAAGACAGCGTTAGAGAACGACGATCTTGAAAATTTCGAGAGTTTCTTCAAGAATTTCAATTCTGAATTCTCAGACTGGATAGCCACCATGTCTTAACAATAACATATACAAGAAAAAAAATTAGAACTTTGAAAGTTTTGGGGATGATTTGGACAGTTGTATAACACTGTCAGATAATAAAACTATCGTTATCCATGATATTACTATTAAGCTAATCGGGTAGCGTGGCCAGTGTCTACCATAAACTTGAGGTGACGGCTCATTCTCGCAATTATCATTTCAGCACTCTAACAAGATATAGATGCAACAATCTTCTGTAAAATGCATTTTTTCTAGGCATGATCCAATAAGTCTTAATCAGATTAACTTGATTCTATCAAACTGTAATCTAGCAAACTTCACTCATGGAAGAAAGTTGGAAAGTAGCATTACAAATATTTAACATGCTACATATATGTTCGACTTCGGTAAATGTATGTATGGTACGGTATAATTATTTGAAATTATATAAAGGTAAGACTCCAGTTGATTACAATAGGGGCTTTCTATCGAAAACTTTTGAGCCGATGCTCATCTTACTTCCTTCTAATGAAATCTCTATTTGGATCTTACGATCATAAGTTCGGTATGCAATGGTTTAATCCAATTAATGATCTTCTATCTTGTTTCTATCCCCCTCTCCTTCAGTTAAATACAGAATTAACATAAATGTGGAGGTAAAAGGAAATTGGGGATAGAGTTCTTAATATAATAAATATGTCCACAATTTCTACAAGTCATCTTACCATCCAAAATTTGAGTTTCAACTAATAAGGTATGTAAATCTTTTAAAAGTATTTGGTTCTCTTCCATAATAGGATCAATATCTTCCGGCTTAGTTGGAGGTAATGAGTCGTTACCTAAATCATGGGCAACTTTAAGAATTGCTTGCCAGTCCAAACGTTCAAGCATATGACAAATGAATTCAGGATTAAATTCTTGTTCATCTTGGGCCAACTGGCACTCAGAATATTGTAAAGGGAAGGCATCTGTAGAAGAGTCACAACTTTTTATAGCACATTTTACAAAGTTGGTGGTTAGAAACTTCATGATGCAGAAGATCAAACTTATTAGTCTCTTTGATATGAATACTCTTAGTTTGAAAGAATGAAATGGTAAAGACGATCTAGAGATGACATCAAAAAATTTGGTGCGGTTGAAAAACGACTGGTTTC
Organism: Chernovozyma sophiae-reginae; assembly: GCA_030564725.1. Lineage (NCBI taxonomy): Eukaryota > Fungi > Ascomycota > Pichiomycetes > Serinales > Debaryomycetaceae > Chernovozyma > Chernovozyma sophiae-reginae. Next base: position 51,645 of record JAKTYG010000018.1, read on the forward strand.
ATGCAGGATAGTTTTTCATATTATCATCAAGAGAAGATCATTAGAGCAGACTGATATAGTTCTCTAATTGTATATTACAGATATGTACAAGATATAAAATATTCTATATAACTGTAGACCAAGGTCTCCAAATATTAATTTCATGAAATATTTTTTTTTATTATTATTAATTTCTCTTCACTTTCTCAAGTATTGTATTGTCAAAATCAAAATGCTTATTGTATGTATGTATCTTCCCATCAATACCAAATATCTTTAAAGTATCATAAATAGATTGAATGAATTCAGTATCAAAAGCTGATTCTTTCTCATATTCTTGAAATCTAGATAACTTGGTATATTTACTCTCCACAACAGTTTCTTGGTAAAATTCTTTAATTCTTTGGATATGACCAACGCCTTCCACCTCTAAATTTGATGTGATGTATAAATCGAGATGAGGAATTAACCACAATAATCTCCCAGCGTCCTTACCATCTCTACAAGCTTGTAATAATATCAACAATAAGTTTTTGGTGAAAATTTCTTTCGACACTTGAGTTGGGGTTAATTTTTGAGCTATCAATAAGGAGTAAGGTTCAATTTCACCTTCAGATGTTTTCATTGAGCCTTTTTCAACATTGTTTTCTTTGATATTTCCAAAACATAATGCAACAAACTTAGCATTTTTGCTGTTAACATAAAACAACACCAATTTGCTGAGAAGTAAATCGATATAATTAAACTCTTTCAACTGAATGCATGCTTCAATCGCATCATATAAAGTGGACACTTCAATAAATAAGGGTTTAGAACTTGAATATACGATATCCTTAGGCAAAACTAACGAAGATCTATTAGCTGAAAACCTGGATTTTGAGACAAATCCTGATAAAGAAGTACGAGTTAAAGTCTTTTCATACTGGCCAATTTCCTCAAGCCTGAAGTAGCTTAATAATTGAATGAATGTTGCGTTATCATTTCTAACCACTTGATACTTTATTAATGATTTCAATAAATTAGGTCTTTGCTCTATAAATTGAAAATGGTGACTTAATCTTGGAATTGAAGATATTGAATAGGATGGTGCCAGTGAGTTTGTTCCCTTGGGGGTACCCAACAATGTTTGTTGATGCTTGTAGTATGGAAGAGTATTGTATACTATACTTTGCAAATTAAACAAAGATTCCATCCCCAAGTTATCTATTAGATATTCAAATATACCAACAGTTGGAGTGTATTTATGATGGTCCAAAAGCACTCTAACGATTGCAGCAACTAAATTAAGATGTTGTAACGATGAATCTTCTTTATTAAGTCTATAATTCTTAAAGCATAAATCAAGATTTTTGATTATCTCTGAATCGTTTGTTTCAGGACTGTTGAATTCAAGAAGCTTTAAGTCTTGAATGTATTTAAAGGTATCGGAATGATCGTAATTCAAATATTGGCCCGATTTATAATGGGAAAAATTATATCTCCAAAATTCAATATCGTTAAAATTATCTGAAGTCTTAGCAGAATAATTGAAAAGGTATTTGATATCGTTCTGATCTAGTCGCAGAAGAAGATGTAGAAAAGAATTCTTGTCTATTTGGCTAGTTGAACTAGAAACATGAGCACCAGTTGAATCAATAGAAAGAGTGTCAAGGATTTCAAAGATCTCTTCTCTCTTTTTCGAGTTGTGAATTTTGTCGAGAAGATCTTCCCTGAACAAAAACGAGTTTGGCATTGCCTGGACGGGATCATTTCCAATCATTTCTCTTCTTAAATTCATTTCAACTACGATGTTGTTAACAAAATGTGAAACAAGACACATTATAGGAAGTTGGATTTCTGAATAATAATGTAATTTATAACCGCCATTAATTTCATCAAGTAGTTCTTGTCTAGTACTTACTTGGTCACAGTGGAAGGTCTTTGAAAATAGCCCATTTATAACATCTGGATCTTTGAAGTTTTCACTTATCAACTTGCTTTGTTCTTTAAAAGAATGTCGTTGATTCATCAAGTCATTTTTAATTTGACTATCTCTCAATTCTTTCTTCTGCTGACGTTCGAATCTTTTACTAATAAGATAATCATCTTGTAATGAACCCTTCTGTGACGGTATTCTGGGAATTCTGGGAATTCTGGGACTCAGGCTCGATAATGTTTCATTACCAACAACAGAAGGAGAATTTCTTCGTATATATATGTGTCTTCTAAAGATTATAAAAAGCCGTCGATACATAGTCATTTATAAGCTATTATCTATATTGACATCTTTTAAGATAGTTTAGACGATATATTTTTTTGGCATATAAGGAACTTTGAAATTTCCATCTCTTCTGAAATCAGATCATTTGTTTCGCGCACTGTGTGGGCAAGTTACTGAAGACCATTTGCAAGAATTCGCAAGAAAACGAGCATGTTTTCCAAAGTTTAGCGCTATTCTTCGTTTTTCCTTTCAAAAGTTCTCACTGGCTAAACCATTCCCAGGAGTGCGAAACTGTTAGCGATAGCTTTACTTCCTTTCTCTCCATTCCACAGCCTAAACCAAATAAATGCGAAGTTGTGAATATTACCTCCACACTCTACTGAAATATCTTCAAGTCGTCAAAACTTTATTTTAGTTCTTTTCATTTCATACTCATCATTAATGAAATCGATTCAAATATTCTTAACTTTATTGTTATTCATTTTCAAATCCACAACTGGAATCATTGTAGATCCAAATGCTCAAATTGTTGATATTCATATTGAATATTCAATTAAAGAACAGCCTAATATTGTAGATAACGACGTGGCAGTTTTCTACCAGGGAGATTCAGCTACTTTAGAATTTTCAGTTGCAAGTAGAGAAAACTCCACAATTGCCATAATTGGAACTGGGGGTTCATTTAAAGATGTTAACAACAACGTAGTTGCTAATTTGTCTGCAATTGCTCTTGACCCATATCTTTACCTCCAAGGTGATCAACAAGTTCATTTCTTTCAAAGAACGATTGATATTGACATAGATCCTGCCAATTATTTGTTGGCTCCCGAAATATATATCGTATTGAATGATGAGGTTAAAATGATTCCAGTTAGAACTCAAATGAGTATTGTTTATCTTGTTCCTATATCATTATTTGATCCTCAGGTTGTGCTATTAATCGTAATAGTAATAGTCTCACTTATCATATTTGGCTACATAGTTTATGCTTCTATGGGTAAAAAGTATCTTTCAGGAACCGCTCCGTACTCTAAACTTGACAGAAAACATGAAAAACAAGGAACAACTAAGTCTTACGATCCTACTTGGATTCCAGAGGAACTCTTGAAAAAGACAAAGAAGACCAAGAAATTGGATTAGTTTCAGAATTAAGAAAGTAAGGATTACCCATAAATGGCACATGTTATCAAGTGATTACTTAATTTAGTATTAATTGCAAATCCATACACATGTACTCAGCCAATTTTTTGCATTGTTTGGGGCAGATACTCAATTGGTACTCAATTGTTCCCAATTGATCTTACTTGTATATGGCTCTGAGGGTAGAAAGAATAGCTGGCAACCCTAAATTTACGAATTGGTTTACACCAACACACACCAACACACACCATTGCACACCATCACCAACCAGAAAGTGATATGTCTAGCATTATATGTACGTATCTGCTTCTTACCAAGCTTCATTTATCCAACTACAATTGTAAACCTCTTGTTTCGTAGACAGTTGTTTTCGCATCCTTTTCTTGCTCTGGAACCGTTCTCAATTTCGTAACCACAAAATCTTTTTTGTAGCGCAGTATTTATAGAAATACATGCATATAGCTATCACAGCCTTAATCTGATTTAAATTTAGAGCTTGCAAATTGGTTTCACATTCATTAAAGTTTCATTTTGTTAGTTGTTTTAGTTTTCTTTTTTATACTTTTTGAATTCCAATCTTTGTGAATACCACTTATACGAGATCTAAGAATCCATTGAAACGTTTCTGGCCATTGTCTTCTTTGGAAGTATTGATTCATATCCAATTGTTCATTCTGCCTATCATTTAAGTTCCCTCTACGAACTTATTCATTTCAACCTAAATTAGCTATGAAATTATATCTTAACGAGAGACCGAGAACTTTTATAATTACTGGAGATACTTTTGCTCTTGTTGTACGACATCCGTTTCCTAAATATTGTGGCAATGGTCATAACCATCATTTGGGTCACTCTACAAATAATGAACTAAAGGGAAGTTCAAAAAAATCCTCAACTTCGCCTGCTCTTGCAGCAACTTTTGCAAATAAAGTCATGGTGGAATTTGTTCATAAAGATTCTTTGCAATTGACCAAATTTATAGATATAACTCCTCCTAAATCAAAACAAAAGCATATCGTTGGATTTTTAGGATTTCTAAATCTTAAAAGTAATATATATCTTGGATTCATTACCAATCATACAAAACTGGCATCTCCTATAATAGGTGAGAATGTTTATACAATTACTGGAGTGGAATTCTATTGTTTGAATAATGATGAGTTTGATTATCTCATAGAGAAAGAATTTCAATTAGACCACTATCATGATCTGCAAGTACTGCTACTGCCACAGGTGCTGTCTCTGCATTTGATAAACTCCCCATCCCAGTCCCTGTTGGTGCTGTTGTCTTTACTTCAAGAAGGGAAAAATAAAATCACTTCAGATTATCCAGCAGGTTCAATTAAAAGATTTCTAAGTTCAGGGTCATTCTTCTTCTCTAGGGATTTTGATATAACTTCAAATCTTCAAGAAAGAGGATTCAGTTCAAATTCTGCTCATAACTTTAAATTATTTGCTGATTCTCCTTATTTCAAGAGGTTCATGTGGAATTCTTTTATGAATTCTGAACTTATTGAGTTTAGAAATAGACTTTCACCAATTGAAAGAGAAGAATTTGATACATCTGGCTTTCTCACAACTATTGCTAGAGGTTATACTCAATCAGTAAATACTGTAGTGCAAGAAAAGGAAGCATTACTTACGATTATATCAAAACAATCATGTTTGAAAAATGGTCCCCTTTTTGGTGATTGGGGTTGCGATGATAGTGGAGAAGTTTCTAATTTTGTTGAAACTGAAATCATTGTATACAGCGAATCTTTCTGTTTTTCTTACATTATAATCAGAGGCAATGTACCAATATTTTGGCAAACCGAGAATATTTTCAATAAGACGAGTTTGTTATCTAGTAAAAAGAGTAAGAAAATCGTTTATCCAAGATCCTTTGAAGCATCACAACATGGATTATCGAAACATTTTGATAAACTAGCCAATCAGTTTGGAGAAATTCATATAGTAAATGCGTTATCATCCGATCCAAAGACGTATAAGGGGGATCTCAATAAAAGATTTAAGCAACATCTTGAGTATTTTAACGATGATAATGATAAGAGTGAAGCAATTAAAAACTCGGATTCTGGATTAAATTTGGATTTAAGCTCAAGTACAACTTTAAATAATGATGATGAAGAAAATGTCAACTTGCACCCTGCAGCAGTTAATTCCTCGTCATACAAAGTAGAATGCACCGATTTACCAGTAACAATGTCAGTTGTGAAAAATTTTGGATATAGTTCATCCAACCCAAATTCAGAGATTCAAATGCTATATAAAGAAATAATTGACTACGGGGCATATTTCTACGATATAAACAAAGAATCTAATATTGGAAAGCAGTTGGGGGTCTTTAGAGTAAATTCTTTTGATTCCTTAAGCAAAACTAATTTTTTATCAAAGATAATTTCTCAAGAAGTTATCGAATTAGCATTTAGAGATGTTGGAATACAGTTAGATGGAGAATTATTAACAAAGCATGGGCAATTGTGGGCTAATAATGATGTCCAATTGACCAAGCTAACGGTAAATTTTGTATCAAATTCTTCAAAGTTACAAAGGTCAAGTGCTGCAACTACCAAAGGATCGATTAAATCTCACTTGACTAAGAAATATCTCAGTGGAGTTGTAACTGAACCTAAGCCAAATGAGATGGCAATGTTGAAATTATTAGGAAGACTTCAAGATCAAGAGAATATAATCATCAGAAATCCAATTCATGATTACATGTCCAAAAGATTAAAGGAAAAGGCTAAAGAATATAGTTCATTTAAAGACAAATCGGTATTTGCTAGTACATTCAACGTAAATGGAACTTGTGATACTGAAGGTAAACTTGAGCGTTGGATTTTCCCTGAAAATGAAGTTTCCTCGATTAGTCAAATGAATTATGATGTCGTATTCATAGGAATTCAAGAAATTGTGGAGTTAACCCCAGGACAGATGGTCAATACTGCAAATAGCAATCGATTAATCTGGTCAAAACAAATCAAAGAAACTTTGGAAAGGGGAAATAAGTTCAAAAATAAATACATTTCGCTTTGGGATGGGCAATTGGGAGGAATTGCATTATTGTTGTTTATAAAAGAGCTGGAAATTGGAAATATATCAAATGTTGAAGGATCATATAAAAAGACAGGGCTAGGAGGTATGAGTGCTAATAAAGGAGGAGTAGCGGTAAGTTTCAGTTATTCCAATACTGAAATATGTCTTGTTGCATCACATTTAGCAGCAGGTTTAAACAATGTTGACGAAAGACATCATGACTACAAAACCATTTCCAAGGGAATCAAATTCTCCAAAAATCGACGAATTAGAGATCATGACATTGTGATATGGCTCGGAGATTTTAATTATAGAATTAATATAACTAATAATGAACAAGTCATTTCATTAATCTCCCAGAAATCATTTCCAAAATTATTTGAATATGATCAACTAAATCAGCAAATGGCAAGTGGTGGAAGTTTCCCTTTTTTCGACGAAATGGAAATAAAATTTCCTCCAACCTATAAATTTGATAATGGAACAAGAACTTATGATACCTCTGAAAAGCAGAGAGTGCCTGCTTGGACTGATAGAATCTTAAGTATGTCAAGAAACAAATTAATTAAACAGTTAATTTACAATTCTGCTGCTGATATCATCTTTTCTGATCATAGACCCGTTTATGCAATTTTCAAAGTATCAGTAAATATAATTGATGAAGACAATAAGAATAAATTATCTAATTCATTATATGAAAGGTTCAAGAAAGATTTCGGTGGTATCAATAGTTTATTCTTTACAAATAATATTAATGTGTCATTATTGTTAAATTTATTTGATGATGAAGAATTACCACCACCAAGTTCTGAAGTTAATAAATGGTGGATTGACGGAGGCAAAGCAGCAAAGATTACCCTACCTGACCTTTTTGATTCGAGCATTAATGATATTAAAGTTATCAACCCACATTATCCAATTAATCCATTTGAAAATACAAGTGAACCAGAATTGATAAATAAAAACAAACTACTAGAAGCTTAAAATGAATTATGAAATAAATGAAACTTTACTGTGAAGGTATGGCCCCATATACGTTGAGTGATGAATAGCAAACTTTATCTTTTCACGAGGCGCCAGCAACATTATACTTGATGATTGGCGAATTCCAATGCTTGAATTTTACATTGAATCCCAATCACCCAAAGACCTCAACAAGAAATGTTTATAATATTATATTTCTTCCTCTTCTTCAATCTTATTTATACTCTCAGCTTCTTTCAAAATTGCATTCATCTTGGCGTCTAAATCATCTAGCATTTTTTCCAAAGATGATGCTTTTTTTTCTGCATCTGTGAGTTGTTTATAAGCATCGGCTACGCTTTGTTGAGGATTATAGGGATGTTCTTGAGTCATTTCACTGTCAATGTATTAGAATAGATACGATTCCAACATTCATGTTCGCTAATAAATTGATTGATCTTTAATGTATCGACCAGTGATATGCAGTACATAGGGACAATCTTTATGGGAGCAGGTGCGAGGCAAAGTGCGAGGCTAAGTAGGCTAAGTGCAAGCCAAAGGTCTGAGACTGAGTGGAGGCTACCACAAGGCTTTCAGAATACAAAGAAACACATACAAACTAAAGATGAAAAGATAAAAAGATAAAAAAAAGACTTATCTTCAAATTTTATTGTATAAACAAGGAACTAAATATAATTTTTTTTTTTTTGAATTCTTTGAATCTAATCTTGCTTATCTAATCCATTTAAGATTGAAATCAAAGATAAGAATGAAGCTTGCGAAACATCCTCATGAATACCAACACCCCATCTTGAAGTACCATTACTTGAAGCTTCAATGTAAGTTGCAGCTTGAGAATTGGAATCTTTTCCTAATGAGTGTTCATGATAGTTCTTTACGTCAATTGAAATACCCAATTCCTTGGAAATTGCACTAGCAAATGCAGAAATTGGACCATTACCTGAACCATGAATGGTGGTTTCTTTACCATTTACTTTTAAATCAATTGTTATTGATCTAGCACCACCCTTTGAATTTGAAAGTGAATAGTCAATTAATTCATAAGTTTGAACATTTGGAGATTCAAGGAAATATTCCTTTTTGAACAATTCACATAATTCTTCATTAGTTAATTCTTGACCCTTTATTTCAGCCTTATCTTGAACTACTTTAGAAAATGCAACTTGTAAACCTCTTGGTAAATCTAACTCTAAATTACGTAAAATAACCCAAGCAGATCCACCTTTACCAGATTGAGAATTAACTCTAATAATGGCTTCATAAGTTCTACCAATATCTTCTGGATCCAATGGTAAATAAGGTAACTGCCAGCGAACACTCTTGCCATTGGATTGTTTCTTTTTCTGTTCATGAACATTGAAACCTTTCTTAATAGCATCTTGATGAGATCCTGAAAAGGCACATACAACTAAAGAACCACCATAAGTTGCTCTTGCATGGACTGGAATTTTATTACATTTTTCAACAATGTCAATAACTGAAGTAATGTCAGAAAAGTCCAATTTTGGTGCAACTCCTTGAGTATATAAATTTAATGCTAAATTGACCAAATCAACATTACCAGTTCTTTCACCATTACCAAAAAGACAACCTTCAATTCTATCAGCACCTGCTAATTGTCCTAATTCTGCTGCTGCAACGGCACATCCTCTATCATTATGAGGATGTAATGAAATACAAACTTTTTCTCGTTCAGAAATTCCCCTAGAAAAATATTCAATTTGATCAGCATACACATTTGGAGTTGACATTTCTACAGTAGCTGGTAAATTGAAAATAATTGGTCTTTCCTTAGTTGGACCCCAAGCTTTTTTAACTGCTTCACAAACTTCAAGAGCATAATCTGGATTGGTATCAGAGAAAGTTTCAGGAGAAAATTCGAAATCCCATATAGTATCTTGCCTTTCTGGGTCATCTTTAGTAAGTGATCTAACAAGTTTTGTACATTTCACAGCAAGATCTAAAGATTGTTCCTTTGTTAAACCAAATACAATTTCTCTAAAACAATCAGAAGTAGCTAAATAGATATGAATAATGGCTCTCTTAGCTCCAGTTACTGATTCAACAGTTCTTCTAATATGTTCTTCACGACATGGAGAAAGAACTTGAATACTAACATCTTCTGGAGCTGTTTCTACAGCAAAACGAGTGAAATCAAAATCAATTTGAGATGCAGAAGGAAATGAAACTTCAATTTCTTTAAACCCAATTTCAACCAATTTTTGGAAATATTCTTTCTTTTCACTTACTGACATTGGATCAGGAAGAGATTGATTACCATCTCTAAGATCAGTAGAAAGCCATCTTGGAGGATTGTCAAGAGTTTTGGATGGCCACTGACGATCTGGCAAATGGATCGGTTGAATTCTTTTATACTTTATAGAAGGATCTTGAAGCATAGGCATTATGACTTGATTTATCTTTTTTTTCTTTTAATTTTTATAGATTTGAAATTGATATGTAGTGCAAAGAAGTCACTTGTCTATTTTATGATGTTACCCTGAAGTGGTTGGTAATGTTTTTTTACTCTTTTTTTCTCACTTGCAAGAAAACTATGTTATTATGAAGCTATTTATACCAGTTATACTATTGGTGGGGTGTCTATATCGAGCTCTTAGTCATCGAATCCAGGTTTGAAAAATTCTATGACCCACTTTTTGAGGGTCGTGCGGAGATTAGGATTTGCAATCCGAATTTTGGTTGATACAAGTATTGAATGAGGTATGGAACTATTCAATGTCGGTAAACCGCGGTGCGGTACCGGCGAAAGTGAAGTATTGTGGGGCAGATGAAGATATTTTCAATAATATTGAAAGAAGAATAAAAAAAATAATAATTAAAACATTCCTGTAGTGGTGTGAAAAAAGATCCAATTGTAAGAATTCATTTTCAAGTTCAATTTCAATTTCAATTTCCTCGATTTGCAGTTTCAAATTTTAAATTTTGGTAGAAAAAATGAACAAAATAAGCTCTTAGAGTTCCATGCAGGTACTTTTTCACCTTTAATCTTTGGAAAGATCCAAAATAAATCCAATTGTAGGTATATGCAGTATCGTGAGGATGAATCAATTTTCCATTTACAACACATTTCAATGAGGCAAACGAACTACTTTGTTGCAACGTGTACCAGGTGTTGAATTTTGGTTAGTTATAGGCATTGATTATAGACTTAAATAGGTTAATTGTTGTATTACTTTGTTGCCCCAATATTTTTTTTCAACTCAAGGTGTCTTATTGCCCAATCTACCTTTTACTTTAGATTGGGAACGAAAGTAGTTTCTTCAATTATTGTTCGGGAGCTGATTTGATTGATTGATCGATCTTACCACCTTAACACCGTTACTAGAACCTTTGTTTTTTTTTCTCTCTTTTAGATACTAGTAATTTATTTATTTTGCATCCCTTTCAATATGACTGGTACTAATGATGATAATATTGCATCAGAATTCCTGGTTAATATACCTCAACATCCAGGTAATTCAATTCGTCATAGAAATCTATTAACTGTTGGTATAGATTTAATTAAATCAATCTTATCGTTACCAGATAAAAATGATTTCAAATCAACATCTACGGTTGATGAATTGTTATTTTTAATTAATAGAGCTATACTTTTAACAATATTCATTTTCGTTGCAATTTATAAAAATATTCAATACCTCATCCGTCGAGTTTCCCTGAGAATGTCAACTTTGACTTATTATCCCAGTAAAACTCCTCATATTATTAGAGATGATGTTAGTAAATTAACCAAAATTCCAAAATCTCTAGCTTGTATATTAGATTTAAGAGATGAAGAAGAAGAAAATGGAGGAGTTGAAGGATTAATTGGAGATATTAGTGAATTGGCTGCTTGGTCAATTTCTGCTGGTATTCCAAATTTAACCATTTATGAGTATAATGGAGTAACCACTAATCATTTACAAATGTTACGTCGCTATATATTTAAGAACCTTGCTGTGTATTTTGGAACTGATTCTATTCCAACTTTCTCCATACGAGTACCCCATGAAAATATCATCATCTACAGTAATGATAAAGGTAATGGTTTTAATAATAATAATAATAATATCAATAATAATCGATTTCTTTCAGAAACAGTTGATTTAAGTATTAGCCTTTTATCATGTGTCGACGGAAAGTCTACTATCGTTGAACTTACTAAAACTATGAGTGAGTTGGCACTCAACAAAGAACTTGCGGTAGATGATATTACAATTGAGCTCATAAATGAAGAACTTAATGCACTTGTTGGTCACGAGCCAGATATTTTATTAAGTTTTGGGCCATCTTTAGATCTTCAAGATTATCCTCCATGGCATATTCGGTTATCTGAGATATATTGGGAACCGGATAATTTGTACGTTGATTATGCGGTGTTTTTAAGAGCTCTTCAACAATACTCTAATTGTAAGGTAAACTTGGGCAAGTAATTAAATTTCTTAATATAGATTCGCTATTTAATGTTGCAAAGATCAAGGGAACTGGACCCCTTTAATCATATATATGGATGTCCATATACATATATACATATATCATAATTAACGAGAGAGTAACTATATGTATATTTTAAAGATAATATATAGTATCTATGTATGAAAAGTTTTTGGCTTATCAGGTTAATGTGTAGAGAGCTATACTATTCGTTTGAAAAATTTCACTACTTGTCGCAACTTTTCGCCAACTATATAATATTTGGAGCATTGGCTGCGAAAAAGTTGCAAAATTAATTGACATGGAGTCAATAATTAGGTTCATTAAATGTAGATGATGAATTGAAATATAGAAAAATACTACAATATAAGGCACTATAATACATTGAGCAAACAATATTATATGTAGAAGTATTCGTGGTATGAAAGGAAGTAGAGTTGGCGTTGTCTTGTCATTTCTCTCTAGCATATGAGGCTGCATGGTCTGAGGATAAGAGAACCCATTAAAATATATTGCCAAAATGTTTCACAAAAATGTTGTCAAGGAATAGTATTATAAAACGTTTTTACATCATAACAACTATTAAAACTTAAACTCTGCACTTAACTAGACCTTACGGGATGAATTTAGCTAAGGTTCAGCTCACCAACTCAAGTGAACCTTCACAGATGCCAGAACTCATCAGTATGCCACTTCCACCAGAAGTGTATATAACACAAAGAAAAAGCGTCTTCCAGAAACAAAATAAAGGGCTGAGCCCTGGATCCACACCCCAGCACGTGACATAGATCTTCCCATTAGGTTGGGTTTCGCACGCACTTCTCAAAAATTTTCAAACTGCACTCACTGACTGTACATACTTTTGATGAAATAAAGATACAACATAGTGATAGACAAACTTGTTATCTAACTATAATCATTCAAAATGGTATGTACATATGTTTATATACTTGAAATAGAGTATCAATAAGAATCTGAGCTGAAAATATACATAAGTCAAACATGTCAAACACTTGTGAAGATTGAAACCATTTGAACACATCAAGATATCTATGAATGTGAAAAGATCGTTTTCAAGATTTGATGGATTAAATATCATGAACTCAAAAGGGGCGTCTCTTAGGGTGAAGAGCATAATATTGCTATTAGGACTGTCTTGCAATATATTCTGCAGTAGGACCAAAGTTTTCCATTGAAAAACGTTGTACGATAACAGGCTCTCTTTTTTTCAACTGGCTCTACTACAAATTATCTTTACAAATTACTAACAATTATTCAGGCTGGTGTTAAGACTTTCGAATTACGTACCAAATCCAAGGATCAATTACAACAACAGTTAGTTGAATTGAAGCAAGAATTAGCTACCTTAAAGGTTCAAAAATTACAAAAGCCTTCCTTGCCAAGAATTCACACTGTCAGAAAGAACATTGCTCGTGTTTTAACTGTTATTAACCTTCAACAAAGAGAAAATGTTAGAGCTTTCTACGCCGGTAAGAAATACCAACCAAAGGATTTAAGAGCAAAGAAAACCAGAGCTATCAGAAGACAATTAACCAAATTTGAAGCTAAGCAAGTTACTGACAAGGCCAGAAAGCAAAGAATTGCTTTCCCACAAAGAAAATTCGCTATTAAGGCTTAAACTTGAAAACGTTACTATTTTTTCATGAATTATTGTAATCGGGTTTAAAGTTTTAATATAAGTGTATATTCTAGACGTAAAAAAGAAAATCAAAACGGATATAGTCATCTAATTAATGTAGAATATGAATTTTTTTCGTAGTTTGATATTCAATAATTGTGACTTCTTTACATTGTTTGTGATTAGCATGATCTTGTACGGATTCAAGGACACCAAATTTAAATTATTCTATCATTTCAACATCTTCATTCTTCTTCGATAATCTTTCAGCCTTTTTTTGGCTTTTAAATTCTTGAATTTTCTCTTTCAATTCTAAATCATCAATAACATCTTCAAGCTTCAATGGCATTCTATTAAATGGATCAGTTGCATCACTCAATAAATGTGCCTTTATGGTAGATCTATCAATACTTATTTTAGAACCAGGCAATTTAACTGGATCTTCCATTAAAGTATACATTAATGGATCCAAAAATTCATCAGGAACTTCACCTAATTCTAATTCTTCATCTTCATCATCTTGTCTTTTCAAATCTGCTCTTTTAGCAAAATCAATTAAAGTTTTCAAAACTTTAGCAGTGGTATAGGTCTTAGTTGACAAAATTCTTTCAGCTTTAAAAAATAATTCCAAATTAAATGATCTACCATCTCTTGCAACGGCGGTGACAAATTTTTCTTGATCTGAAAGATTGCAATATACATCACACAAATCGATTAAGGTTCTCTTTGGATCAAAATCATATTTTGTTGGATCTTCAACTTTCAATTGAGAACATTTTGGACCAACCATGACTGCCAAATTATAATCAAGCATACTTGCAAGTCTATCAACAATTTCTGGTAATACAAAACCTTGCGGAACCTCTTTAGTAAATAATTTGAATAGTTGCATTGTTTTATTGGATAATCCCATATACGATTTTGCTTTACTTTCTGAAGAATTTAAATTGTTTTGCAATTCTTCATCAGTTCCAAATTCTTCAGTATTGGGAGCCTTCAGTTGTTGTCTTCCTTTCATCTCTTGTTGATATTTATGAATTGAGTTTAATTCATTGAACGTTTCATCCAAAAGATAAGTAGTATCATTCAACATCCTTGCAATGAATCTAATGAAAAAATCAACATTATTCTTTGAATAGTCAGTTAATTGATTTCTATAAATTTCATTTTTCCATAATTCTTCCAATATAACTGAAATATAATATCTACTATTGAATTTATCATAAAATTGAGATGATGAACCTGTTTTTTCAACCATAACATAAAAATCCAATAATGAATATAAAATATTATTATTGACCAATTTATTTGAAGAATAAATTGATGAAATGAACCCTGGACTGTTATCACTCATAGGCAAAGATCCTATAAATAAAATTTCTATTAAGTTTGATTTCATATGAGGATTACCAATTAATTCTGGACAACGTAATAAAACAGTTGCAAATTCAACAAACGATGACAATTTTGATTCATTAAAGACCAAAGGATTCCCTCTAAAGTTTGAAACAAACTTACAATAATTAATTATTCCTTCAAGTATAAATTCTGGGAAATATTTCCAAGGAATTGGAGTCTTGGTTTGCAAAAATTCATGATCATCAAGTTGAGATATTGATTCAACTTTAAAAATAGGAATAGCCAATGGAATTTTGGGAAATTGATGACTAGGATCAATCACTTTAGTAATGAACGTCGTTGAACCAATTATAAAGTCAAATATTTCCAATTGTAAAGACCTAAAATTGAAAATTGCATCAATAATATGTTTGTTACATTTCATATTATTCAAAGCTTTCTTGATTTTTGGTAATTCTTGTTGGATCATCCTCATAAGTCTTTGATTTCCATTAGAAAATTGTTGAACTTGAGCATCAACACGTTTAATTTGACCCTTCAACCTATCATAATGGATGAAAATACCCCCTATACCGTAGTGTAAATAACTTAATGTCAAATAGAAGCAAGTAGAAATAAAATTTGATTTCAGTAAATCTTTACCTATAGTTTCTTCGTATTGATTCGATTCTTCGAGAGACGAATTTACTCTAGATTCATCTTTTATATCAATGAGTTTATCAGCTTTGAAAAGGAAATTGAAATCAATTTTATTAATTTTAGAGTAAGTTGGGTGATCCAAAAATGGTAAACTTAGTTTAATCAATATACAAGAAATATTGAACATAAATCCATCGGAACATAAAGTCTTTAAATCTGCATGACCACCTCTTCTCAAATGATTTAAATTGACAATCTCACTAAACCATTTCATTAAATCTTCACGACTTTCATTTGATCCACGAATGATTTTATCAATTATAAAGAAAAGTCTATCTATGATAACTTTGCTTTCATTTTGAATCGATTCATAAGCTAGTCCAATTTGTGAGCTTGTTAAATTTGAAACATCTGAAGTAAAATAATATTCCACAACTGATTCAGATAAGGGAGAAAGTTTTAAAATAGACCCTAATATCGTTTGCCTTTCATAATCAAGCGGGTTCCGTTTATTTGTTGTACTGAATCCAACTATCTTTGTGAAGATACTCGAGACTGGTTTTAAATTAACCAATATTTCAAAGATTGTTAAATACTTCGAATATGAAATATTATCAACGTTGACAGAGGTCGTCATTAACGATAAATTTGGAACTAAGACGTTTAAAACTTCGATCAAACATTCCTGCTCAATACTTTTATTAATGATATCAATTAGGAATGAAGGGATATCTTCACTTTTTGCAACGAAGAATCCAATATTTTTAAGATTATCGTTATTAATAAACATGTCATCTACTTGGAAACATATTACCCCAAAGGAACAACAAAACAGTACAATTTCGTTCAAAATTGAAACTTTTGAATCATAAATTGAATCCTTTTTAGATAACAATCTCTTTGACTGTAATGCCTTTTGATATATCAGGAAAAGGTATTCAATTGGGATTTTATAAGTTGAAGGAATACCTAATTCGGTTAAGATTTCCATAAATATGGATTCCAAATTTTTGGATGAAAGTAACGATTTTTCAGATTCAATTTCGGTGGCAATTGATTCAAGGTAAATCAAGGAGGAGTCCTGATTGATTGAAGCTTGGAATAATGTTTCAATCTGGCCAGAGAGCCATCGAGAGATGTGCTCTTCACGAGAAATACTTAGTATTGACGGTGTGATAGTTCTACTGACATTTGGAGTATGAGTAGCAGAAGGTGTTGATGCTGAGATAGAATTTGAGTTACCTTCTGGGTCAACTAGAGCTTGGTCCTTCTGGGAATTTGCCACTACATTAGTTCCAATTTCAGTACTTATGTTTGTATTCCTATCAGGCAAAAACTTGGCCGGATCACTCGAGCTGTTATTCTCTTTAGGTATAGTTCTTTGGGCAGCATTTAATTTGGCTAATCGTTTAGCTCTTATCTAGATGGTTAGTAAACTTCAATATTCACCATCAAACAATCAATGCAGATAAAAAAATACATCCTCAGTTTGGAAAACAACTAAGACTCTACATGGGAATACATACTTCATCTGAGCTACTCATTTTATGTTATTGAGGTTAATCGCTAGAAGGATTATCTGTGGTAGCGAAAGATTGAAATAAGGAATCAGTTTGATAATCCAGCGGTGAATTGTGATTTCTGCGAAAACGTGATTCATGAAATACGAACGAGCACTCCACTCTTCCCCAAACCAAGAACACATAGATCTCTACAGAACACGAATTCTTTGCCATTAAAGGGAAAGCAATTGATTCCGATGTATTGATTGATAATTCTGGAGTATAAAATTACTTTTTAGAGCCAAATACAAATAAGATGGTAATCAGTAAGTAGCTGGTTCCCAATAGGCAAATTACAGAGGCATCTTGATAACAGTGAGATGTTAGCAATACCATGTTAGCAGTACCATGTTAACAATACCAAGTGAGTTTGGAGAGATTTCAATTCAATCATTGTTAACGATATGTGAAACATTCAGCATCTTATTACAATAGCAATGCTTATCGTTCAACAAATGGATTGAAACCTCTCAGTAGAATAATTTGTTCTTTCGTTTGATTCTGCGACATCTTTAACTTGAACAGCTTACGTTCTGGTTGCATTTTTGAGCTTTTGCAAAATGTTACCTTACGCTAATCGTTCCCTTCAAAAAAATTTTCATGGTTTTTAAGATCTCTCACTTTCTGACACCAGCACATTCTTATTCATTTGAACTCTTCAACTTCTAACTATAGATACACATTATCTTTAACAGCAAATCCGAAATTGATATTGTAACAACACCCTGCAAAATAAGTTCCTGTATCTAAAACGTTGGTTTGGTGTATCGTCCACGCACATTGAAGCCTTAGATACAAACTGAGTTTCAATAAATATTCTCTGGAAATCAAGAATACTAACTCTCCTTTTTTTCCATAGTTAGAATCATCGTCTATTGTATTGTTGGTATTGTAGAATTCTAAACGGTTGATTTCGAATTCTCTTTAATTTCCATTCCAGGCTAACTAAATATCCGAATAGACTTACTCGGCACTTTTTGATTCGTAACTAGTTCTCCAAATTTAAAAATAGTCTTTCAATAATGTCACACGAAGATGATTTGATTCCTGAAGAAGTTGAAGGTTACACTGTTGGTGAAAAGAAAACTATTGCAGAATATACCAAATTGGATGCTGAGGATGAATCATTGGCTAAATGGAAAGCTTCTCTTGGGTTATCTGACGATGCCACCGCTTATCCGGTTAAAGCTGGTGATAATCGTAAAGTTGTTATCGTAGAAATGTCATTGCAATTCCCAGACCAACCAGAACTTCAGCCAATAATAATCAATTTAGAAGATGCACAGGGTAATACAATTGTTGGAAAGGAAATTAAATTCAAAATTAAAGAAAAATCCATTTATCAATTTGTTATTAAATTCAGAGTTCAGCATGAAATCATAACTGGTTTGAAATATCTTCATCTGATCAAAAAAACTGGTATTAGGGTAGATAAGCTCGAAGAACCTTTAGGATCGTACGCTCCAAATACAAAAGATAAGCCATTTTATGAAAAGATATTCTCTGAAGTGGAAGCACCTTCAGGAATGTTAGCAAGAGGTGGTTATTCAGCAGTAACAAAGTTCATAGATGATGATAAGACAGTACATTTAAGTTTTCCATGGACTTTCCAAATTGTTAAATAAGACTTGACTGAAAGAAAAATTAATATATAATATAAGATCTCTAGTTTTGTTCATCTTTCTTTTGATTTATCTGCTATACCATGTAACCTTTTAATTTGTAGCATTGATCTTGGAATCTTTCTTACTGGAATATATGCTGGTGCCTTCTTGATAACATTGGAGGATTGAGTTATGTTTATCGGTTTCTTTAAGCTGGTGTTCAGTTTGAGTGTGGATTGTTTTGCAAAGGAACCCATTCGCAACGGTTGGGACCCCAATTTACTTCTCTTACTCTGAAAAATTTCACCATTATCGAGAGTTTGGTCTTTCGGCTCAGAATGTAATATCAAATTTGCCTTAACAAATTTGGACAATTCTTGATTACTGTGAAATCGAAAGCTTAAATCTTTTTGTTGTGCAAGATTATGGGAGTCAAATGAATATGAATGATTGAATTCTTCCAACGAAAATGACGATCCCGGTATGGTTGCATTCCGTAATTGGTACAACCTATTAAGAGAATCAATGTTACTGAAAGCCACTTGCTTATTAGGTAGTTTTAATTTTAGTTCTTCAATGAACCTTGACGTTTCAGTCACTGGAAGAAAACTCTGCTCATTATTATCTTGAGTATACGAAGATATGTACACCAAAGTCTTTGCTCTAGTAGTTGCAACGTAGAAGCATCTTCTCTCTTCATTAATTGCCTCAACATCATTGTCTTGGAGACAAAATTTTGAAGGTAAAATATTTTCTGAAAGTCCCGGGACAAATACAACGGGCCATTCAAGTCCCTTAGAACCATGTATAGTGGATATGCTGACCTTTTTACTATGGGATATCGTATCAATATTAGTATCATACAATCCAATAGACTGGATGAACTTCTCTAATAGATTCCTCCCATCGCTAGGTTGAATGGACTCAAATTCAGGCAATATTTCTTCAACAGGCTCGAACGAGCTTAATTGCTTTTCAACTTCAAGTATATTCAAATCTTGGTTTGGATCGCTTAAAAATTCATCCTTTAGTCCTGACCTTGCATATATGAATTGAAATAATTGAGTTAATTTCTCTGGTTCTGGGTCCATTTCCAATTCCTTTAATTTAGCTCGACTGCATTCTATGAAATCTAAATATTCCGCAAGATTCTTTGCAACTTTATCATTTAGTTTGCAAATAGTCCTTGAATTTGAAATTTCCTGTAGGGTTGAATGAACTGACTTGCTTGATGAATTAAATTCGGCTTCTATCTTAACTTTAAGTTTGGCCCCTATACCTCGCTTGGGGAAATTCAACGTTCTCAAATATGCAAGTCTATCGTTATCACTGGCAACGACTCTCAAGTAGTCTATTATCGACGAAACTTCTTTTCTTTCCCAGAATGCTTTACCTCGTACCATAAAGTAAGGGATTTTATTCAGAACTAGAGCTTCCTCTATAGCTCTGGTCTGAAAAGAAGAGCGACAAAGGATAGCAATATCATCGTACTCAAATAACGTATTTGGGAGAGAGAGAAGCTGCCGAATCAGGATCAGAATCCATTCTGCTTCTCGTTTACAAGACTCAAATTTCCGATATACTGGTACGAAGGATATGGATTGTTGTGACTTTAAATCCTTTGGATGTCTACCATTCATCTGTTGTCTCATTATCTTTTCTGAAATATCTAATATGTCAGAAGTCGATCTATAGTTTCGGTTCAAAGATATTATATCCACCTGATTATAGTGTGCTATCATTTTTGTAAAATTGGCCACTTGAGCGTCCCTGAATGCATAAATGCTTTGATCAGGATCTCCTACAATAGTGATGTTTTTCGAATTATCCATTGAATTTCCCTTAGAAAATTCAAACATGAGTTGAAGTTGTAGTTCACTCGTATCTTGAAATTCATCAACAAGGACATGTTTAACAAAGGAAAGTACAGGAAACTGTTTTACTAGAAGGTAACAAGTTAATAAACAATCGTCAAAATCAAGTAACTTCGAGCTTTGAAGCTTAGACTGGTAGAGAGAGTATACGTCGTAGATAAATTTACTTTTACCTTTTTGATTATAATATTGATCTGGAAAAAGTGCCATCGACTTCAATCTGGATATCTCCCTCTTGACCCTTTTACAGTTGTATTTGCAAGAGCTTGTTGAGCTAGATGTGAAATACTGTTTTGTTTCTCGTTCGTCGTAGTCATATCCATTGATGGAGATCATATTAAGAACTTCTGACATAATTACATTTGAGTCGACCTCATCTGCAATTTTGTAGTTCTCGATTCCTATTAATTTGCCATAGAAAAGAATAATCTTAAAGCAAATACTGTGAAATGTTCCTATGATCAATTTTGATATATCGATCACAACATCTAGGCTCTTGAATAGAGATGAAAGCCTCTCTATCATTTCGGAAGCAGCCTTTTTGGTGAATGTAGTAACAATTATACTACTGGGAGGTAGTTTTTCTTGAATTAGTAGAAATGCTACTCTTGAAATTAATACCCTAGTCTTCCCAGTACCCGGGCCAGCGATTATTTGCAACCGTCCATTAACTGGAGCAGTGACTGCTTTTCGTTGTTCTTCATTTAGTCCTTCCAAAATAGAAGACATCATCTAAACTATAGAATCATAAACCTTTATTTAAAACTATATTGCGGTCCAAATTCTAGTCTCAAATACGATTCTTTCATTGAAAGAATGTAGATGGGCAGTTGGATCTAAAGAAGAATTCCGAAAAGAAAACAAAAGAGAGAAGACTAAATCTCCTGCAGAAGGGCTGCATATAATCATAATGCTGGCCTGCAGGATACATATATGGGGTATGGACAGTATGAGCATTTCACGATATGGCATCATTAAACTACAATACAAAAGCCAACCAAAAAATGGTATTGAAACAATTCCTTTACTACCAGCGTAGATATTTCAGATAATTGAAATTGTACTTGTAACTCCAAAATTTTCCTGAAAAGTATTTTTTGAAACTATTGCAAGTTCTCTTCAATGGCCCTTCAAAGATATTCTATATAGTACTGCATGTAATGTCTCTCCATTGCTGTACTTCTGTGACAATTCAATTCAAGATGCAACAAGGCAAACATCAAATTGGAATAAGTTGGTATACACAAGGAAAGAATATCCTGTAGTTACTGTTCTGAGTGCGTGAAAGTTTACTAATGAGATCAACTTCAGGTAGCAAAGAATCTCAAAGTTGCTTCTGAAATAATTTTATAAATCTCGGGTCGCTTGAGTTGAAGAACACACCTTATCAAGTAGTTATTATAGATATGATTGTTTTTCTATCAGCATTAGTTTGGTTTGTGGGGATTTTTCCAGTATATGGATCCTTTCTCATAGACGATATCTCGTCGATGATTAGTAACGCTATACGATCACAAAGAGACATTTCAACTAATACAACCATAGATCAGGTAACTTCGTTTGGAGTTTCCCTTAATAAGGTTATTTTTGATAAATATGGATATACTCAAGACTCCTTGCTGGCAGTGGAGGATATATTGGATTCTGGAGTTCAAACACTTATGGTTGATTTTTATTGGAATGAATATATAAGCAAATGGCAATTATGCCCTGCCCCATTCCCTTCCAATTTAACTACTAATGTAAATAACATTGCAAATATCTACTGGAATGATCAGAAATACTCGTGTCAACCAAATGCTACAATTGATTTATTAGTTGAGCATATCTATAATTACTCTCGTGCTACTAATACCAACTTGGAAGTCAGTATGATTCAAGTATTGTTAAATTTAAAATCAATTAACGTACCATACCTGAATTCGAGTACTAATCAATTATTACCTTACCAATCATCTAATCCAGCATTT
Organism: Chernovozyma sophiae-reginae; assembly: GCA_030564725.1. Classification (NCBI taxonomy): domain Eukaryota; kingdom Fungi; phylum Ascomycota; class Pichiomycetes; order Serinales; family Debaryomycetaceae; genus Chernovozyma; species Chernovozyma sophiae-reginae. Next base: position 74,068 of record JAKTYG010000018.1, read on the forward strand.
AATGAATTGGAAAACTCCAATTTATATGAATATTTTGGTAGTTTTTCCGGCTCACTTTTCACTCCGGGTCAAATTAATTTTAACAATAGTAATGGAGTAATACCTACATTTACTAATGAAGCTGAAGACTTGTTTCCAACCTTGAAGGAATATTTGTTAGTGGTTTATAACAGAGTATCAATATTTGTTGCTACAAATCAAATGAAACCTTCCAAATTTTCATACACATTTTCCAGTCAAGATAATTCGACATTTTTCACGAACCCTGACATCTTATCACTTGAGTCAATTAATAATTCATCTATTTCACAAACTTGTGCTCAGTTTGAATCCAATTCATCGATAGACGTTGACATTCTAGACAATATCTCCCTTAACAAACATTTTCGTTTTATAGTAGACAATGAGGAAAATAGTGCCAATACTACCGTTTTACACAAGTATCTTCGATGTGGATACTCAGTAATACTCAATGGAACTTACAGCAAATTCCTAACTCAATTTGAGAGTGGAAACCTAACAAATCTGACCGGGTTTGATTATACTTCGGCATTAATGAATAAATACATGCCTTATTCGTTTTGGTCTTGGTCAGCTGGTCAACCTTTCACTTTGTTAAATGAGACTTCCGATACCAGCTCAGACACTAACTCGACTACATATTCACCTTATGGAGTAGATCCATATGATTCTGACCCCCAAACTAGTAGTTCAAATGGAACTAGTATTGATGATGACAACACAAGTCAAGTTGCATATAGTTGTGGAGCAGTGTCTGGAACAGGGTTTATCGTGAGTAATTGTTATCTACTGTTACCATTTGCTTGTCAAAATGATACTGATCCTAATAGATGGTATATTAATCCAAATGATAAAAGACAATATTTCAATGCTCCTAAAGCTGAAGGATGTCCAAATGGATTCCAATTTGCAATTCCAAGACTGAGTATTGAGATGCTTTCATTAACAAATTATATTAAAACAAACAAAATTGACTTCCCAATATGGATAGATTTGAATGATATAACAGTACCTTATTGTTTTGTTTCCGGTGGTCCATATGCTAGTTGTCCATATCAGAAAACAGTTTCCACGTTAGCACTTGCCAGAATGATTGCTCCAAGTGCTATTGTTGCAATACTCGTACTTTTATTAATATTTGCAGATAAATTTATTAGGAAAACCCCTCTACAGCTGAATAGGAAGAAGTATTGGAAAAAATTGGTACGAGATCCAGCGTTTGAATACAATTATGAGGGTGTTCCTTCTTGAACAATCTGGAACGATTCAGGAATGTCTTAAATGCATAGTTATTATTTTATTATTTAAGTACTTAACTGTGGCAAGAACAATAGAAAACAATAGAAGGGCACAATCAAATGCTTGAACTTTAAATTTTAGGGATGCACATTTGAATCACCCTCGAAGAGAAAGAGATACATACGAGAACGAGAACACTTAAGATGGTGACTCGGAACCAACAATTGAAAACGAAGCAAAGTTTTACAAGACTATGACTCACATTACAACTACCTGATAGTTGCAACCAACCCTACCATTTTAATCAATTGATGATAGTACAGACCTTAATAGAGATGGATTTGACTTTGAATGAAGAAACAAATGAATTTTATTAATCGTTATCCACATTGAACAATTAAATTATACTGGATGTTTTCTCCTGTATGATTATATTTAGCTAACCAAAAGTAATGAATATAAACCCCATTAAACGTTTGCACGTTCCTGGAAATACACCTAAACAGTAACGATTGACAGATTATACTGGGGTATGGGGATAGACACAAAAACAAATTTATACCTTGTGATTACGTCATGATATTTCCCACATTTTCTCGGTCGTGATGTTTGCAACTACGAGAATTAAGCTTTAGGTAGCATGGACCTGAGGATGAACTTCGTATCCCAATCTTTGTTTTCATGTTTTCGTTTTCATTTTTTTTTTCTTGTGTCTGGGTCTGAATGTCATTCATGATCACTAGAATGAGAATTATCTGTTTTCCAGCTATTTTTATGTCTCCTTGAAGTAGTCGAAAATATTTCATATTACAGAATGGTGGATGATACATAGTCATTTAGTTATTAATAATCTTGCCAAAATAGATAGCTCAATCATCTTTCTGGAAGATCGTCAGGACATAGTAAGAGATTCTGCCTAGCGTTAGCTCAATTCCTAAACTGATATCATGCAAGTACCGTCTCGTAAATTCAGTGCTTAACATTATTCAAACCAAAATGAAAAATTAAAACTTATTACATAATGTAACCTGGTTACACAAGTTGAGGAACTGATAACAAGGAAAACCATGAATTGAAAAACGTTTGCTTCATTCAATGCTGTTGGGCAAGGTCCTCGATATCTCCTTTATCCCCTCCCATTTTCAATCACCATTACTTTTAAGTTGTACCATAAGGGTCAAAGAAACCCTCGTCTGTAAGTTCATCTTTTATGCATGATTGCACCTTGCTCCCATAACGAAATACAAGAAAATAAAAAAAAAAATAAAAAATAGGCTCACTCTTTCTCACCCGCATATGGATCCCAGCCGTGTGAAAATCGTAACTTAATCAAGAAAAAAATTGTCGTTCAACTAAAAATCTGTGGTTTGAAGATTCCTTGTAGTGAAAATATGCCATTGTGATTATATCTGTTGTATCATAAACAAATACGTCTTTTTTTCTTTCTCTGTCATGTATCTATCTCATCTCTAGTCTTTATCCCTTGTCTTGTCATTCCATGATTACAACTCCATTCTCATTACTCTGTTTAACATCCGCTAAGAATTCTGCTTTTACTCCATCTATCTATTGTCATGCATTGTAATGGAGTAAGGGGATACATACCTGATGCAATTAAAGTTTTTGTTCTTCTCCATTGTTATCTTTCCATTTATTTTTTAGGATTTATTTGCTTCTCGTATTGTTAAAGTGATATTATTATCTTGTGTACTATCTCTATACATCGCCTGTTTCGCTTTTGGTAATCTATGTGAATCAGTTTAGGCAAGAATGTAGAACGCGTTCATGACCAGATTTCATTGTGGATCCCAACTCTCCCCCCCCCTCCACTCCACCAAGAGGCTGTGGGTTTTCATTTAGGAATTTTTGTTCATAAAAGTGATAGCATTGTACCTGTTTCCAAAAATTTTTGATTGACAAAGAAAGAAAACTGAAATCAATTGAAACATTTTCCAATTTTATTTTCCAATTGACTTAAATTATGCCTTCCATTAGTTCATATGGCCCTAGGGCCAATTTTCTCGTCTCAGTGCTGTTACGTGGTACACAATTTCTTCTTGCAATCATTACCTTAGGTACCTCTGCTGGATCTGTTGCTAAAGTTGCTACTACTTATACTGAATTCGCACTTGCTATCTCGATTCTTACCCTTATATACGTCCCTCTTTCATTAACTATTTACCGTTTCTTCAATCCACTTACAGTAGTAATTGCTGAATCGATTGCTGTCTTCCTTTGGCTTATTGCATTTGCATTGGTTGCTGATCTTTGGGGTCCTGCTAGTTGTGGTTTTTATTTTTATGGCAATGATTATAATGGTAGTGGATGTCGTGCTGGTCAGGCTACCATAGCATTTGCAATCTTATCTTGGTTTGCATTTATTGGTTCTTTGGTATTGGTGATCATTTATTCTTTAATTCCTGCTATTAAAACAAATGGTCTCTATATAAGAAACTTCTCTTTCGGTTCAATTTTCCCAATTGAAAATGAAGCAATTGCACCAGAAAATGAAGTTGCAACCGGTGCTGATCTTGAAGCTGGTGATCTGGAATTTGAACCAAAAGAACATGCAATTTCAACTGATGTTGAAGAAGTTGTACCAGTCTCTGAAACCACTGAACCAATTACTGCAGCTCAACCAGAAGAACCGGTAATTGCAACTACTGAACCTAAAAATTAAGATTAAAAAAAAAAAAAAAACCTTCAGCTTAGAGTATCATTATCTACTAATTTAATTTAGTGATCAATTGTTGAAATACCATTTCCTTGCCACTTTTACAGTATATCACTTAATTCATACCCTGTCCACCCCCCATTTTCCTATCATTTCTAATCCTGTGGCTAATTGAATCTCTCTTAAAGAAGAGTTCCTTGGCTCACATTTCGAGATTCCAACTAATTCAATGAGCCAAAGCTCAATTTAACAAACTTGTTTATATGTTATATATTTATAAATCTTAATTTTATTTTATACCAAAATGTGTAATGGCAAACTAGACCTGTGGTTCAAAGGGGTTGAATGTAGTAGAGATCGACTCTGTTGATCGTATTTGGTACTTCAGCTCGTTCATGGAGTACAAGGATACGCCTAACCACAGGTAAAACTAGGCTCGAAACTCCTCTAAGGAATCAAAAGTATTCAGTTGAGTACATTTGGCTTGTAACAAACGATTGTGCCGATTATTGTACATATATTGATGAACAGTTGCACCTCCAGCACCTAGAATGAGCCTGGCGCTCTACGTTTCGCAGTTGCAGCATTTGCTCAAATGAATTAGATAGGAGTGAAGATCTATTTCTACGGTTTAACTCAATGTATCAGGTTTGTCATTCTTGAGCTTGTTAATTGTCAAGCATAGACTCTAGCTACAACTCTAACTTTCACTCTAACTCCAAATTCAAATCCAAATCCACGTTCAAGTTCAAAATCCGAGCTACTCAATCTACACCACCTCCATCTTCACCGCTATCTCTTAAATCTCACAATCTTTGCATCTTTCACTCACACCATACACTCCCTCACCTTCTCACATCTTTATGTCCAATGTCCTACAAATATCACTTTTGTGTAACCCTCACCTTTTCCCACCTCCCGAAGGCAAACCTGAACCTCTCAGTATTGAAAATCCTCAATTCTCTTTAACTTCTTCTATCTTCTATTACTTTATAGATAATTAAGTACATAATGAACGATCAACAGTGGCAAAATCTTTCTGCACAATTAAAGCGTCGTGCTGCTCAAGCCGGTGGATCTTCAGGTGGTCCAAAGGCTCCATTTTTAGGAATTGGTGGACTCCTTGCCCTTGGAGGTATAGCAATTTTAGCTCAGAATGCCCTTTTCAATGTTGATGGTGGTCAAAGAGCAATTATTTATTCAAGATTAAATGGTGTTCAACCAACCATTTATAATGAAGGAACTCATTTTGTTGTGCCTTGGTTTCAAAAACCAATTGTTTATGATGTAAGAGCTAAACCAAGAAACGTTGCTTCCCTCACTGGTACTAAAGATCTTCAAATGGTTAATATAACTTGTAGAGTTTTATTTAAACCAAATGTTTATCAATTACCAAATATTTACAGAACTCTCGGTTTGGATTATGATGAAAAAGTTTTACCATCAATTGTTAATGAAGTTCTTAAATCTGTTGTTGCTCAATTTAATGCTTCCCAGTTAATTACTCTGAGAGAAAAGGTTTCCAGATTAGTTAAAGAAAATTTGGTTCGTAGAGCATCTAAATTTAATATTGAATTAGATGATGTCTCTTTAACATTTATGACATTTTCTCCTGAATTTAGTGCAGCAGTTGAAGCAAAACAAATTGCTCAACAAGATGCTCAAAAGGCTGCCTTTGTAGTTGACAAAGCTATTCAAGAAAAACAACAATTGGTTGTTAAAGCTTCTGGTGAGGCTAAATCTGCAGAATTAATTGGTGAAGCAGTTAAGAAGTCTAAAGATTATCTTGAATTAAAGAGATTAGATACTGCTAGAGAAATTGCTAGTATCTTAGCTAATTCTCCAAATAGAATCATGTTAGACAATGATACTTTATTATTGAACACTGTTATTGATGGAAGAAAATAGAGTATAAGATCAGGAATCTGAAAGAACTCTGACAGAGGAAAAGAGAGACGTAATTTTGAAAAGAGAACAAAGATGAATGTTGCTTTGCAAATGTAAATAGAAAATTTTCAAGCTTAAATATCAAATCACTTTGTAGAGTTTCTTTTTATTTCAACCATAAAACATTGATATATATAGGTATATATAATTTAAATTAGCTTAATGAGCGTGGTTAATACACCAGGTATTTGATATCACCCTTTAATTAAAAGATTGAATTGACAATATCTGAACCAATAGTGGCACCAGCACCAAAGATTGCTGCGTTACCTAATTTACTTCCAAACTTTTTCAAATGTGGATGTTGACTCTGCTGTGGTTGTTGTTGTGGTTGTTCAACTTGAACTGGAGGTTGTGGCTGTTGTTGATAGTAATTTGTAGATGGTGGAGGGTATTGAGAATAAGAAGGTTGAGGAGATGGCTGGCCGACTTGAGAAGGATATGGGTTGAATTGTTGAGGTTGCAAATGTTGTGGGTCATACAGTGGAGGTGGATTGGAATATTCTTGTGGTTTGTACAGACTCTTCTCGTCATTCTTATTTATTGATGGGGCACCAGCTGGAGGTCTATTTCCAGCTGAACTAAGAAATTCCTCTTCTGTTATAATAGAAACATAATTTGATGGGAAAACTCCTGCTAATGATTCTTGACCTCCCATTTTATATCCCTTCCACCAATCTTCAGAAAGATGTTCAAGAATTACAAGCTTGTCATCTTTTGAAAGTTCCAAGTCATCAGATTCTTGAGCCCCATAATTATAGAGTACCTTGCAATATCCAACAGGTTTTGAGGATGGAGAATGAGATGAAGGATTGGATTGAGACTTTTCTGGAACTGGATGTTCTGGTTTGGAAATTTGAACATTATTAAGTTGTTCAGATAATTTGTCGGTTGATTTATTGCCATCCAATTTCTCTAAGCCCCAGGGATTCATATCCTTTTGATATTTGGTTGGAATCGACAGAAGTAGCTTCTGGTAAAGTTCCTGAGTGATGACTCCAGAGTCGAGTAAGAACTCAAACTCTGTACGAATTGTTGTCAAGGACCGATTAATAATAGCTGCAGACATCAGTATTGGTTAATAAAAAAAAGAAGACAGAAAGGTTCTGAAATATGGTTGAAGTTTGTGAGATATTAAGTCCTAATTTGGTTTTCATTGGTATGACGTTGTTACAGCCGAAGTCGTGCGTATGCGAAGACATAGGAGGGTATTTATACACGCCAGCGCAATAAAACCCACCTTAATATGCAGATGAAGAAGTCCATTCCGAAGAAAAGCGTTTCAGGTCCGAAAGGCTTAGTTAAGGTATTAAGGGAGAGGGGGTAGTTGTGGGTGGTGAATGGTGAATGCGAGTATGAGGGATGAATAGTTATATAGCGGTGAGTTAGCGGTGAGTTAGTGGTGAACGGAGATTGCTTCTTCTTCTTCTTCTTCTTCTTCTTATTCTTCTTCCTTTCTCAGCCATTCCTCATTTGGATTCAACGTATCACTTCAGAATTCTCATGGATCCCCTCATATAGCTCGATTAACAGACTCCCATAACAACCTACTCCTTGTGCCTCCGGTGATCCAACCAATGAATGCTTAAGTCCATTCCATAATTTGTAAAATCTAACTGTTTCATCATTAGTTGTAACACAGATACTCTCTTGGTTGGGTGAGAGAACTGCACTTAATATTCTTAAATTTGAATTCGCTCTCACTTGGAGAATCGTCTCCATTTTGGGATATGTATAACCTTCAAGTAACAATCTTTCCTCTCCATCACCAAACCCAAAAGTTGCAACCAATTCTTTCTGAAATTTTGACCAAGTAATTGAAGTTATTTGACATTTAGTGTTATACTGACGAAGTAAAGTTCCTGAATTTGTATGCCAAAATCTTATTATTCTATCTTTTGTTCCCCCTCCTGTAGCAAGTAACGATTTTGACCATGGACAATATGCCAACGCTTTAATGGCTGCATTGTGCTTTAATGTATATTTCAATTTTGGGTTATCTTTATTGGAAATGTTCCATATAGAACAATAATTATCATTAGAACCAATAGCAATTTCATCTTCGTCTTTATTTAAAACCAAACCTAGAGTTTCATGTTAGTAAAGAAAAAAAAGGAACAAATGAATGAAAAAGAGAGAGAAAGTAAGAAGAAGATACTTACCACATATTTGTTGCTTATGACATATTAAAGAAGAGCGCAACTTAAATGTCAAGTCTGGGACCTTATCTTCCAGGTCTAAATTCTTAATATCAAAGCATCGAACTATCCCCTTATTGTCTCCAATATAGAATTGTTCCCCACTGGAACTCCATATAATGCAACAGACTGCAGTACCATCCTTTGGTAAACTTCCAAGTACTTTATTTCCAGTTTGAGATACTAATAATACTTTGCCAATGTGGGTTCCTATAAGCAAATAATCATTATTTGAGAATGATACGCTAGTTATAACTCCTGCTGCCTCCACGTTCAAAGCAGAAACTCCTTCAATTTGATTCCAAAGATAAACTTGAGTTCCTAGACCAACAGCAATACTATTTGTCATAGCGGACCAGGACACAACATTGGAGTAAAAATCATTCCGGAGTCCTGGGGCATCCAATACTCTATAAGGCACTTGTTTTTTTATCTTTTTCTGGTTCTTTGTTGAAATTTTTTGGTAATTTGACACTTTCAAGAAGCTTAAGTGGAAATCATTGGAACACTTTGGAGAACCTCTAGTAGAGATAGAGAAAGGCTTTTGAGGTCCAGAAAAGCTCAAAATTTTTTTCTGTTGGAGTCCAAGAATACCTGCTATTATTCCATGATGTGGACTATTCAATTGTGAATCATCTTCTGTATCCAGTTGGTCATCTGGAGTTGGTAATATTCCTTCAGAAATGGGAACGTGACCACTCAATTGTTCCACAATATTAATTTGGCTCAGAGTCGATGAGTAAGTTCTGGTTTTATTTTGAATTTTAGAGTTAACAATTGACAGAATAAATCTATTACTTATGTCAAAAGAGGAATTAAATCGGGTAAGCATTTGGTATAAAATAGAAATATCAATGTAAGATAATTTGAATAGCAAATGGGTAAAATCTTAGCAGAAATATCATAAATGAATAATCTTTGATTATTAGATGATTAGGATAGAAATTAATAATAGAAGCTCTTTGAAAAGCTTTAGCTAATCAATCGATAGGTTTCTGTAGATTATTATGTGTTTATGGATATGTGTCGTTAGTATAAAATAATTGTTAACTGTGAATATTCCTTTTTTTGATTTGTGAAGCAGCATAGACAAAATTTTTTTGCACCCAAAAGTCCTGCACGTACAATTGAATCCTGCATAGAAACCAGATTGAACTGATCTATTTTGCCAGGTTAGGACGTAAATCCATTTTCTATTTCTAAACTACATTTGATAGTTTCTTACTCTTCAATTCTTTCTATGACACTGCAACGAGTGGCCTATGGTCTATTTGTACTTTTTTGTGCGATATCCTTTTCTTTAGTTAGTAAAAAGGTTACCGAACCGTTCATTGATGAAATATTTCATTTGACTCAGTGCTACAAGTACTGTGAAGGGAAGTATAACGAATGGGACAATAAAATCACAACTCCTCCAGGACTATATATATTAGGATTGATATACTCCAGAATAATTCAATTTTTTACCTCACAAAGTTTAGTACAAGTTTGTCATAATCCCAATGTACTCAGGTCTGTTAATCTTGTGGGAGGAATAACTGTATACCCAGCAATTATCAGAGGACTTCAATTCAGTAACGTTTGGACTGTGAATATTATTTCAATTCCCTTAATCACTACTTATTACTTTCTATTTTACACCGATGTGTGGGCTACCATATTGGTGGTATTATCATTGTATTTAATAGTTAGGAAACCCTTTGGTTTGACTCTTAGCTGCTACCTAAGTGCTTTGGTATCCTTGGCAAGCTTGTTTTTCAGACAAACAAATATATTGTGGGTAGTATTTATTAGTACCATCCTTATTGATATTAGAAGGGAAGAAAGAGAACTTCAGAATGATGTTGAGAAGAAAACGAAAAATTTGGACCAGAATATGTTCAGTTCCTTTATAAATAATGCAATTCAATTTTTCATTCAAGCTTTTAGAGATTGGTTAATTTTACTTCCATCTATTGTTGTGACGTTAATATTTGTATTATTTGTGTGGTATAACAATGGAATAACGTTAGGTGACAAAGAAAATCACCAATTTAATTTGCATGTAGTGCAAGTTTTCTATTGCTTTGTATTTATAACTGCATTTACGTGGCCGACGTGGTTATCAAGATCAGTCATTAAATCATATTTAAAGTTCAGCTTCAGCTCAATACTGAGAACAGCACTCACTATCACTTCATTACTAACAATTAAATATATAATAGATAATTTCACTGTTATCCATCCATTTTTATTGGCAGACAACCGGCATTATACATTTTACATATGGAGAAAGATCATAAACAGGAACCATAGTTGGTTAGTTTTAGCACCTGCATATCATTTCAGTACTTGGGTAATGATTCATCTTTTATTTCAAGCCAAAGATAACTCTAGGGTCAATAAATATAACCACAATAAAGTTCAATTACTGTTAACTCCAATTACTATACTTATATTCATTGGAGCTATATGTGTTACAATTATTCCAAGTCCATTATTTGAACCTCGTTATTATATTATACCTTTATCATTATTCAGATTGTTCATCAGACCAGTAAAAGAGAGATTGATGTTTGTACCCATGTTATCAAGACTGATTGTGGAATTTTTATGGTTTATGACGATCAATATTTTGACCATGACGATTTTTTTAGCCTATGAATTTACTTGGTCTACAGAATCAAGTTTGCAAAGAATTGTTTGGTAATCTGATAATCAATTACTATTAACTTCTACAATGGTATATTCAGTAATGACTTCACACTCACCTTATTGCTTAATAGATCGGCTGACAGTTCATTTAATTGAATAGATTCATCGGTTTCTGTCACCACCATTAAAGGTGAACTTTTTTTAACATTATTCTTTGATGTTGCTGGAGTTTTAAAAGACTCATCACCATTACTCGGAGTATCTATCGGAGTGTTTATCTTATCGATGATTGATAAATTAGAATTTATAAAATCATCAATAGACTTTGAGTTATTAAATTTTACAAATGATTTTGATTTGTTCTGAAGATCTTCAATGATTTTTTTAGTCCCAGCATCATTGAAATCTTTTGAGCCCTTTATATTTGTTAACCAATTGTCAATACTTCTTTTCTTTAGAACATCAAAATACCCAATTTCAAGTCCAGTTTCTCGATCGAAGAAAACCAATTCTCCATCACTAGCAATCATAAGATCATTATATTTAGTCTCATCTCCTTTTATATCCCAATTTCCCTTCTCTAAATCATTTGCAAAAATTAACAAAAAGTCTCCAAAATTATCCGCCACAAGAAATTTTGTATCGAACTCTCTTCCAAATAGTATCACTTGACCCCAATGCTCATTATTTGGAGGGGATAAGTCTATACCAATACAATTACCAACTTCATCAGTGAAAATTGGAATCCACATTGGACTAGCATAAGTAGGAGTGATTCTTCCAGGAGGAATAGATCTTTGTTTTGATAGTATACTTGAAATTTTAGAAGAATTATGGTGAACTTCACCTTTAGACTTTATAGTTGCATGTAAATTTTCCATTGAATGTTGACCTTGACTACTTATCTTAGAGCCATTACTTGGTAAACCCAAGCCACAAACTGGAGTAATAGGACTAGCAATATTTGAAGCCAAAGAATGTGAACTATTGTTATTTGATGAGTAATTAGTATCAAATATATCCACCGTTGAAGAAGACCCCGATAATTTTTTCGATATGTTAGTATAATTATGACTAGTTTGTAGTTTAGATAACTCTTGTACCTTATTTGATTGACTTTTAAGTAATTCTTCTGATTGTAAAGTAGCAGCAACTTTCCTCCAATTTTCGGTTAAATTTATAATTTCATCCAATGGTAATAATTTAATACCGAATAATAGACCTCCTGAACCAATTTCATTAGAAGAAGTTTGACCATCAGTTAATTTAAATAATTCTATTACACAGTTGGGTAATTTTATATTCAAATCTTTTTGAAATTCAAGTAAATCTGAATCGGTACAAGGATTCTGTAAAGTTGACACTAAATCTGGAGAGTTTTTTTCAAGGAAGTTCTTTATATGCCTCCAAGCTAATCTAACTTCGTGTACTCCTTCAAAAGTATTCTTATTTATAGAAGGATTAATATCCGAAAGTGAACTTATGAAATTATCATCATCATGATGGGAATATAACACCTCAGTTTCTGGATTATTCAAACGATTAAATGATTTCTTTGGGTCAAATTCTGAATACCTGTCATTTGTACTAAACGAGTAAATGATTTCTTGAATCAGTTCTTTCCATTTCATGATTAAAATTGTAAAACGGTTGTAACTTTTGTTTAAAACAGTCTGATTGAACAGTGCCAATGCTCGGAAATTGCTATTATTTAAAGATATAAAACGACGTGAACGAATGGATGGATCAGAAGAGAATGTTTACAATGGATGCAAAAAAACAAGAAAAAAAAAACAAAGAAAAAAGATAAACAACAATTTAGAAAACTTTGACTTTCCAATTTGTAAATTTAATAACCTGAAAAAGAGTGAAATGATCAACTTGTTATGTTAGTTTCTCTCAGTTGCACTTCTATTATCCACCTACTGCCCAAGAGATATTTGAAACAAGGCGTTGGATCAAAAATGAGACCTACCCGATTTTTGGCGCGCAGAAGATGTTTACGAAAATGACATTTAGCCAGATTGAGTAACTTAATCAAAAATTGTATCGCTCTCTTACAAGAGAAGTTGGGAATTGAATTTAGGATCAACTACACCGAAAATTGATTTTTCTGTCTTACTAGAAGGAGGTTAATGTAACAAATTAGTTAATACAAGAATATGCGGTCAAAAGTCAGGTTTAAATGTGCTGAAGTATCGGAGTTTATGAGTCCATTACTGATGAACATCGCTATAAATTGACTTAATCGAGCCAACATTTCGCCATGTCGCACACCCTTTTACACTACAATTGTTAAGATCCAAACAACATTTTAGACAGAAACAAATATACCCCGGGCATGAAGTGCAAATCTTATTGAAGAAAAATAAACACGATAAACCGGGCTCTTTATTATGGGAAACCAATTAAAACAAAAAATCTTTGAAAACAAAAGAAGATCGATAGTGATTGGAAATTGTCCTATAACAGACAGAAAACTATCAGAGAAAACGCCAAAGATTTCTGTTCCTAAATAAATCGATTCAAAACGAATAAAAATATTCAAGAATGGCATAAGCCGGCGAAACATTCAACTAAGATTTTGGTTTTATAGGTATGATCCGTTGGTAATCAAATTGATAAAGAAGATAATACAAACGGTTGAAAGATTTTCTCCCAAATGAGATCTTTATAGTGAGAAGATTCCGGGTAACAACACTACGAATTCTAAGAAAGATCATAAAAAAAAAAAAAGTTTCAACTTGTGGATGCGAATCAATATGACAAAAGTGCAACATGGAACAATTTAAGAGCTTTTTGTTGGTGAAATAATAGGCTAATGGAATCCAAACATTCTAGTTAGACTCTCATTTAAAGAGCATTACGTAGATTTGTATAGATACTACTAGATTGTAAAGAATTGAACTATTAATGTCAATTTATAGATACATAAAATTTATACGAAATTTTTCATTTATTCTTTTTCTTTCGATTTAGAATTTATTACTCCCCAATAGTAAAATATAAAAACAATATTAACAGCAAATCTTTTTGCAATTAATTAAAGTAAAAAAGATTACCAGTTAGAAGCAGCAGCTTCTTCAGCAGCAGGAGCAGCAGATTCAGCCCAGTCAACTTCTTCAGTTTCACCAGTCCATTCAGCTTCAGCTTCAACAACTGGAGCATCTTGAGTTTCTTCATTAGTGTTTGAGTCTTCAGCGGCATTTTGTTCAATTTCTTCAGGATCTCTGTAGAAGTATAAATCTGGCATAACAGACCATTCAGCAGTTCTATCTGGAATAACTCCTCTTAATCTTAAGACTTCTCTAGCAACTAACCACCAGATAAGACCAATAGAGTGCTTACCCTTGTTGTTACATGGGATAGCAACATCAACATATTCAGATGGAGAATCCATGTCAGTTAAAGCAATAACTGGAATGTTAACATAAGAAGATTCCTTGATAGCTTGAGAATCAGTTCTTGGGTCAGTAACAACGACTAATCTTGGTTCTTTGAAAGAACGGGTGATATAATTGGTGAAGTTACCTGGGGTAAATCTACCAGCAATTGGAGTAGCACCAGTGTGAGCAGCAAACTTTAAGACAGCTCTTTGACCGAAAGTTCTTGAAGAACAGACTGCAACATCAGATGGGTTTGGAACTGCAGCAATAATTCTGGCAGCTAACACAATTTTTTCCCAAGTCTTTCCAATGTTAATAACACTGACACCATCTGGTCTAGTCTTGTAAACGTATGGTTTGTTGTGGACCTAAAAGAACTTGTTAGTACATGAAAGTTGAGATAGAAAAAAGAAGAAAAAAGAAGAATGAAATAGGAAAATGCAATAAAATTATCATTTCATGTCAAAAGATTCAATACAAGTTGAATAATAAAAAAAATATTCTTCACTTCATGAAATCAACTGATGGAGTACTTTGGAAAGACTCTCTGAACGCTATTCTACAGGTTCGCTAACTGAAAAATTTCAATTCTTTTGATTTTGAACTGCTTGATTTGATACTTTTATTGCTTGTCCTTAGATCATCTTCGATTGGTGCCCATTCAAAGAATTGATATTCATTTCTGATTCATAATCTCGACTGATACTGGTTATTTCGAATTCAGCTTGTAATCTTCAATCTTTTGGCATGGCTCTTATTTGATGTATTAGATACATACTTGAACGTTCTTGGAACCCAAGTGAACGTTGGCAGCCAATAACAACTTGGCGTCTTCTGGATTTAAGTCGAATGAAGCAGGTAAAGACATCGTTAATACGTAGCTCTGTATGAAAACTTTATGGAAAACTTCTGTAAACTTTATCAGAATAGTGTTGAAAAATTTTATTGAAATTTGTCTACATTACAGGACTCGCACAGAGGACTTTTTTTGTTAGGGAGTGCACATTATAAATGCTCAAGATTTCTTTACACAAAAGCTGGAGATAATTTGACAGCTGAGGAGTGGGTGTAAGGGTTAAAACAAAACGGTCACGGTATGATTGTGGTGTGCTAGGGCAAAGCCCTAGATATCAATGCTTGAACGCGAGTATATCGATGAGTCTCGATTTGGAGGGAATTGAAAAGGCTGTTGCTGCAATGTATGTCTTTGTGCAGAATCTTTTTCCTTTATCAAATTGAGGAGAGCCATAGCCACCGGAGAGCCTGAGTTTTGCTAGTGAGAGGAGTTGGTACCAGATTGTGCGAAGAGATTATTGAGATAAATTTAGTTCGACCCTTCTAGTTAAATATGAAACAGACTCTGGATGAATTGACCTGAGACGGAGATAACATTATTGATAAAGTTTACATATGGCGATAGATTTAACATTAGCGCAGAAACCACACAGAGTATTGTAGAGAATTTATTAATTAGTAGGTATAACCATTAATTAAATTTGGACCAAGTTTATTTCTTGAATTTGCTATTTCTTCACTGTGTGAAATGTCGCTTATCAGATTGGGGCTGGGCTTGATTCCTCACTAAACCTGTACAGAAATTTTCTCATGTCAGAGAGC